>LPNX010447958.1:101202-129468 GCA_001517045.1 Pseudotsuga menziesii
CAATTTATTTCCAAGTTAAGAGCTATTATGCATCCAATGCAAAGAAGCTAATGATTTTCCCTTTCCAAGGTCATTTTGTTCTATACATATGACCAACTTACTTCATAAGGATAATTGTTCTTTGATCTTGACCTAACTAAGTAACTATACTTATAGATCATCGGCTATATAAGTAGACATTGCCATTGTGTAAGGGGAACCAGCTCATCCACTCCACAAGAATGCATGTTCCTATGTCAAGCATGCCTTTATTACTTGGTAACAAAAAAATATAGAAAATAAAATTTCCTGAAGTGATCCATAAACATGAAATTAAAATATTAGGCTTCCATTAATTCCTCTACTTCATTCAACGTTCCTTTCAACGCTGTCGCTTTTGAGGATAGTCCTCTTGAGGCCAAATCTTTAATTAAAATTAAGTTATGGAAACATATCCATTTAAAACCCTTGGTTAAGACTATGATCCAACAAAATATTTAAAGCAGGATTACAATTCCAAGCACTTACTAGCATGTAAATTTCAAACATACCCATTTTTAACATCATTAAAGCTATGATCCAGAAAAATATCTAAAGAAGGTTAAGTTAAAGCTATAATCCAAAAAAAGAAATTCAAGCAGGTTAAGCATGACAAACAACTTGTGTGCTTCTAATTTGTTCTAAGTCTATGCATGTGGATCGATTTGATGACAAGATGAATACCCAACTGTTCATATGAAAATGCAGATAGGTTCCATGTTCAAAGGTGGACAAAGAGTCATCATTAATACAAATGAAAGATATTTCCCATTCCCTTAATTTCCCCAGCACGGTGGATGAATACCTATTTTCTTTTTAACGAGCTTGAAAAGGGTAGCAAATGCTCAATATAACTCATCGGAGGATGAGTCCATTCTCATATGTTTTATGAACCTGGGAAAGGAGGGATTCATTCACAAAAGGGGTCCTTCAACATTTAATTTTACGAGTCCAAAGAAGGTAAACTCAGTCGTCGTTTCATATTTAGAGAGTCTAAAATGACTAAGGAGACTCCAAAGTGGAATTTTTCGTAGATTTAGTCCCCAAGGTCCAAAAAAGCATAAACTGATACCTAGGAGAACTCTTCTAGTCATGATGAACTAGAGTATACATTTTTCGTAACTGAATCCAACTGGTCCGAAAAAGGGATAAACTATCACTGAATAGATGACATTTCAAGTATTTTTACAAGCGTGAAAGAATAAAGTTCACTTAACAATCTTTTCATATTTGGGGAGCTTGAAAAGAGCTTAAAGGTGACTTTGTAGAGTTTTCATTTTCCGTAATCCATTTTAACAAGTCTAAAAAAGTGGTAGAAGCACACTCGATACCTTTTCACTGAATTTTTAACGAACATGCCGAGGGTATAAATGGCACTCGGTACCTTTTTCATGTTTGAATACAGAGCATGAAAGAGCGATAAAGTAAGATCAAACCACTTTTCATGTTTTAACCAAAGCACAAAAAATGAAAAGTAATCTCAACACCATCTTACCATTTTTAACGAGCTCAAAGATCGGTTGAAAGAATGCTCAGAGTATCTGCTTCATTTTTTAACGAGCTCAAAGATCGGTTGAAAGAATGCTCAAAGTATCTGCTTCATTTTTTAACGAGCTTGACACATAATAGGGAATATGCTCAAAATGTTGTTTCCTGGTTTAACGAGCTTGAAACTAAAATAAAAGTATGCTTGAAATGACTCCCATTGACAGGCCTTTTCCCAACATGATGTCTATTGGTTGGTACTTGCCCCCAATATAACTGTCAAGTAGCTTAAATCCAACATAATGTAAAAAGGTAGGAGACATGCCCCCCGAGCTTTGTTTCATCTTCTTAATATTTTCTTCATCTAACTAAAATATGGGTTACTCCTAGGAAAAGCTTCACCAGAGAAGGAGGAAGAAAGAGGATCAAGTGATACAGGAAGACGAAATGAAGGTTCAAGTATTGAATCTTGACACAATCGAATAATATGTTTCATTTTTAAGGAGCTTGACATGAAAAGGGAACTCTGCTCACAA
Source organism: Pseudotsuga menziesii (assembly GCA_001517045.1). Classification (NCBI taxonomy): domain Eukaryota; kingdom Viridiplantae; phylum Streptophyta; class Pinopsida; order Pinales; family Pinaceae; genus Pseudotsuga; species Pseudotsuga menziesii. The sequence continues at coordinate 103,242 of LPNX010447958.1, forward strand.
CGACCTGTTTCATTTTTACAGAATCTTGAAACATAAAAGAAATATGCTTGTGGAAACCTATTTCATTTTTACACTAGCTTGAAACAGAAGATAATTATGCTTGAGGTAGCCCATTTCATATTTAACGAGCTTGAAAAGGAATAAACTATGCTTTAGGTTGGTTTTATTTTTTAAACAAGCTTGAAACCAAGAGTAAACTATGCTCAAGGACATTTGTTTTATTTTTTAATGAGCTTGAAACAAAATGGGAACTTTGCTCGCATTCAGTTCTTAGCCAATGTGATGTCCATAGGTTGCTAGGTTACCACCCTTACATAAGAATCTAGCGGATTAACTCCAGTATGATGTCCAAAGACTAGAGACATGCCCCCTAAGCTTCCCCATGATGCGAAGAAGGTATTGGTTTACAAATGAATAAACTCTGGCATGATTTCCGGAATCCAAAAACATGGCCAACAAAGGGGAAGGAACCACAAGAACATGCGGGATGCTTAGGGAAGTATGATGACTAGGAGTTATATGATGATCAATTTTAGAAGGAGGAAAGTTTATCAATGATCACAATATTCCCATCATGGGGAAAATGCATCACTTGAAATAGTGTGGAGACTACAACGTTCATGGCGTAAACATAATCTCATCTAAGGAGAATATTAAAATCTAAGGGACCTTGGACTACCATAACATCAATACAAACAGTTTTCCCTCCTAGGGTAATATGTAAGTGAGGAAGGATCCCTAAAGATGCAGTAGGTCTTCTACTAAAATACAGTATCTGATTTGTAGTTGGCACAAGCTAAGGAGAACCTATAGCTTGCCAAGCAGTTGAGGAAAGAATTCAAACATAATCCCCTTCATCAACAATAGAGCGGAGTATGCTCTTAGCAGTAACGTGCATAGATATTTGGAAAGGAACACTTGAATGAAGACGATATTCTGTTAGATTATTCCAATCGAAGGATATAACCTCGGTACTTGGAGAGGGTTCTATTGAAACAAACATAATTTCCCCTTGCATAGAACAATCTGAAATGACTACGAAAACTTCAGCGAGCTTGAGTTCACTCTCAACTGAAAGAGAGGGACAAGACAAAGATTGTGTGAAAGTGACTACTTTAGTCTCAACACTCTCGGATGAAAGAGTGGGGTCGGATGGAGATGACATCGACTCGACCACTTTAACTTCACTCTCCAAAGGAAGAGTGGGACAAACTACTTGTTCTTCACTCTCTAAAGAAATAGTGGTATTGACCAAGGATGAAACTGAATCGACCACTTTATCAACCAATGGGAGGTCAAGGGACAAATTTCGATAACTTGTCGGAAGTCATTGATGAGGAACAATAATATTCCAACAACTTTGAAGCTCCATCCATGCAAGGACAAAGGTTATTGAGGTGCATTTTCTTACATAGCAGGAAAGGATATCTGACTTTTCCTTTTTGACTCTTAACCATAGATTCATTGGTTAACGAGGTATCATTAGTATGATGACCAGAGGATGATGACATGGGTTTTCGGGAAGCCTCAGACCACACTTCTAAAACTTGGGACTGACCATGACAATCCCTAAGAATATGGTCACCCTTGCAAAGTCTACAAGGGAACTTAGGCTTACGAGTTGATTTGGTGAGCATATCAACACTCTCAACACCATGAGTAGTAGTTGGTTGAGATTTGGTTTTTTGTTTGTCTTTCTTCTTCTTAATCTTCTTTTTCTTCTTATTCTTGTCCACATGATTGCTAGCATCACAACTTTCAACAGGAAAAGAAGGAGAAAAGGAATAATACACATATGGCGAAGAAGGTGAAAGATCAACTTGATGTTGATGCTCTTGTGATGGAGAGATGGGATTTGAAACAATTGGTTCACTTGGGATAACCGAACTAGAGAATAACCACACATGTCCTATAGTCAATCCAAGAAGACTTATCGTAGCCATGAGAGGAGGACCAACATTTCCAAATGAATGAATAACAAAAGGTTCCCCTTGAGAAGGGGTCTCTTGGTTGGTAGTTCTATAAGGCATAGTTATATCTATGTAACAAAACTAACTCTATCTTTAATACTTTTTAACTATATAGGAAACAAGCATTACTCAATCTAAAGCAACAAGAAAACATGTGAAAGGAGTGGATAAAAAGTCAAGATTATCAAACCATCACAACTCGCTATATACCGCAAGGTCCAACAGTAAAACATGATACGGAGGATTGGGACCGTATCCTTGCCTGAATACCTGACTACCTAGACGACACGTGCGTAGTAATCTCCCCAAGTGTTGTTCTTGGCATATTGCGATGATAGGACGACCAAAGGGATTTTTAGATGGTTTTAAGATTCCTAATGGCGTCTCCCGATATACATAAGGTACGTGGGAGCTCAAATCCATAGTAGTGTTGTCTAATGCACAACCGTACGAAAGGGGCCTTCCTATATACCATCGAGTACATGAAGTACCTTTTGATATACCTCGAGGGTACATGAAAGGTCGTTTGATATACCAACGAGTACGTGGAATAACTGCACAGTCCCCGGGATGCATTGCAGGTAATAAACGATAGATCCTACGCTTAAAGACATTGGAGCACGTCTCTAACCTATCACACACTTATTGCTAAGAATTTGTTAACCTAACTAGCGCTTATTTTTATCTGAAACAGTTAAGTGGACATATGGAGTGAAGACTGACTCGCAAACCATGCAAGTATGAGATGCAAATCTTCCACTCTTTCATTTAATGGATTCCCTACTTATGAGAGAGTAAGAGGTTGTTTCCCCAAATGCAGAAATTGAATATCATACACCCAAACTTGAAACTAGAGTTATGTTTCCTATGTTTCCAACAAAAGTAAACAAAAATATCTAGGAAGAAAAAGATCTAAATAACGTTTCCAATAAAAAAACTAAAGCAAAGAGTCTTTACAGATTATGAAACTTGAACTCTTTTATTTTTTTTCTTTTATATAAAACTAAGATTTAACAAAAGAAAAATTCGAAGAAAACTAAAACAAGAACAAATTGTTTTTTTTATTTTCAAGTATTTTTCAATCTAACAAAGAAGATCAAACCAAAACTTCTTCTTTGAACTATGAAGGAAACAGAAGATCAATTTTCCTCTACTTCAAATATCTAAGGAAACAAATAGCAAACCAAACACAAGAGAACTCAAGGAAAACTCAACACATGCACACAAAAATGAAATGCAAATTTTCCAATTCCAATGAATACAATCCACAAAAAAGAGAAAGAGGTTTCAAGCAAAGAAATAAATGTAAAATTCAATGCAAGAAACATAAACTCTTCTTTGAATGAAAAGATGATATAATTCGGGATTTTTTTTCTTTCAAGAATGTGCTTCATTTCGCTTAAAATCCAAGCTAAAAACACCCCAAAATCAATTCAAAAGGGAACTGAATACCTACCTCAGTGCACTTTGGAGGACTAAAACAAAGAGTCCTTGAGGGGTTAGTGCACTTTGCACACTACGTAATAGTGTTAGCGATGTTTTATGTCTCTGAAAAAGAGGCATCGACGATGCTCTGTCAGAATAGACAAAAGGCATCAGCAAAGGGTCGGCACTCTGTCAGAATAACCCAGGTGCATTGTCGGACCTAAAAAGCCAAAAGAAACAAATAACCTTTAGAACTATCAATTGTAAATCAAACTGAAATTGTGGTAAGCATAAACACAAACCAAAGAAGGCAAATAGGGTTGAAATAAGATGGATTTCTCACCTTAGATCCTTGAATGAGTGAGAGAAAAACTTCATAAACTTATAATCAAAATCAAAAGTCACAGATCTGATTAGTTACTTCCAGTAAAGTCGCCAATCTTGTTACTGGAAATTTTCAATCAGTTCAAACAAATATTGTTTCCATAGTCTACATGGGGCAGATCTAGAACAAAAACCTACATCGATGCATCATTCTCCTAGATAATTGAACTACTTGAATGTCAAGCTTTCATTACCTCGATGTTGAAGGTTTTCCTTTCCTTATGGATACTTTCACGGTTAGTTGTACCTGTAAAGAACATGAAGAACAAGACAAAATGATGAATGGAAACAATCTACTTCAAAGATTTATACTAATAGTCAAGGAGAAAAGTAATGAACAATCGATATTGACACAAATTGTTCATGGAAAAGGAGAACATGTTTGTATTGATAACAAGAGAAGGAAGCTACAAATGAAGCCTTAACGTTGAAGCCTCGTTCTCACAATGCCTTTGACATCACTTCCATATACACACTATAAGATTTACAAGCCTCACACACAACTACACTCTTTGCCTCATATACCAGCAATAATTTCAATAGCATAAAGGTGCTCTCTTGGTTCTTTTGCCTCTCCTTACCCATGAGGAGAAGCTTCTATATATAGGCTAAAGGAATCCCAAAGGGGTTGAGATATTTTGGGAGGAAGGTAGGGAATGATACCTAGAGGATAAGGGTAAGAGTGCCACAGATCCCAAGCAGTTGGGATATGCCTCCACGAGGACTTTCACCTAGAAGGTTCTCAAAATCTTATTTTTTTACCTTTTTAACAATATTGATGCTCTTTGCATATGGGAAAGTTGCACTAATGCCTTTTGTCTTGAGGAAACAAGTGTCATTGACTCACTATGTTAGTGGGAAAGTGTCGTCAGGAAGGTTTGACACCCTATGTCAGGAGACAAGGTGTGTTAGGCATCCTAGAACTGGGCAAAAAGCTCTTCAAAAGATGTCTTGGCCATGTCACTTCAGGGGATTGAGCATAGAAACCAATTTCAGGTGTAACAGGGACCCATGGGTGACTAACTCCTTTATCATATCTTGTTCATATTTTACTGTAATTGATATATTTTGTGCTTTGTTTGTTTATTGGATATATGGGCCCGGTACTAATTGTGTGATGTTGTTTGTTGGTTGCAGATATGGGACTTGTCCCTCATTGAGTTGGAACTACACCAATTGTTATGGCAACTAATCTTAAACAATCTCGACATTGACATAACCATTAAGAGGAGGCTTTCCTCTAGGAGGGGGGAGGAGCTAGAAGTTCTATTAGGGGATCCCCAGCAGGGGGTGACCTCAACTCCATGTTTGTAGAGCTAGAGAGAAATTTTGCCTTCACCCTTAAGGGAATGATGAGCATCTCATGGCCAACCTATATGACTGTTTAGTGACGACATGCCTCCATATACTAAAGGGTTTGAGCCTTGGGTGGAATGTGCTCTTATTACAAGAATGCCTTTCCAATGAGAGCCATCAGATGCAAATGTTTGAGGGAGCAACAATAGTCACAGGGGTTGTATCGAGTCCCGCAATAGTGGGTTCATCAGCTTTGTCGTCGTCAATGCCACTAGAAGCAGGGGTGATGGTGGCTATGGATATAGTGTTTCCCTTAGCCTTTATGGCTCATCTCTAATATAGGGAGGGAGAGGCTTAGATGTATGTGGTCCATGAGCCCATTTTTTGTATATTTTGATTTATGGTTGACTAGCGGAGGCAGTTTTTTGATGTAGCCCCATAAGATAAACTTGTATTTCCTTTAATGAACAGTGTACTGATCAATGTAATATTAAATGCATATCCAAAATTTGATTTGCAATGTGGTCAACAAATGTATTAAAACTTCTAGGGACATGGATGAAAAGGTTTGAAACTGTCGAGCCAAAATTTGTACTTGTAGGTACATTTGGAAAAGGCATGTATCACAAATGTGGAAGATGTTGTTTAACTTGACAATAAGAAGTTGTGAATCTATGTGGATGTGGAGGTCACAAACATGTAAATGAATTATGTTAACCAATAATTTGATGACAACATCAAATTATACTTGGTTGTTAGTGGCTTAACCGAGATGTGCCAGTTGTAGTGTGGAAAAGCATATGCATCAAAGTGTAAATGTCCCAAGCGGTGGATGTAATATTCTTTGACCAACTACTTTCTCTATCAGCAAAGTCAGCATAAACATTCGCATTTGAATTCATCAGCAAAGGAAAAAACATATTTTGAGAAATAATGAGTATGGAAATTTTTTTAAAGCAAACACTAAGAAACATAAAAGTTTTTGTGTATCTACAATGTGTGTTGAAATACAATGGTATGGGTCATGGATAGAATTTATTCAAGTGCATCCTATTAATATGGTTATAAATAAGTCCTCCTTCTGGTAGTCCTAGCACATATCTACCTCTAGGAAGGCATATTTTGACAATATATGGTCCTTTCACATGAGGACAAACTTACCTAGTCCTAGTTTCATGTCGTTTTTAACCTAAAAAATGAGGAAAAGATCACCTTCACTGAAAATGCGAGGGAGAACTTGGAAATCGTAATGAGATTTAGATCATTCCTTCATTTCCTCATTTTGTTGTAATGATACATGACATTGCTTGTATAGGTTTTCCAAAGTGAGAAAGCATTGCTCAAACACAAGGGTATCTGGAAGTAGTTCAACAACGGTTTGAAGGGTGAAAATATCATGCTCTATGGGTAAAACAACTTTTACGCAATAAATGAGGTGGAAAGGAGTGAATCTTGTGGTAGTTTTGAATGAAGTTATGTACACCAAAAGTGCATAGAAGAGCATGTGATACCAATTGGTATTAATATTTCTAACTATCCTTTGAAGCATGGCTTTGAGAACTTTGTTGACTACCTCATCCTGGCCATTTTCTTGCAGATAGTATGTGGTGGAAAACTCATGGGCAAACCCTAGCAAGAAAGATAGTTCATAGAATATCTCATTTTAAAAATGAGTGTCATTGTCAAAGAAAACTTGTTTAGGGATTCCAAATCATGTGATGATGTGTTTAAAAAAGAATTGAGTGGTTTTGATGCTCTTGTTGTTCAAGGTGGCCGCTACTTCGACCCACATGGTGAAGTTGTGAATGGAAACAATGATGTACTTGTTTCCATTACTAAAGGTAGGTTTACATTCCATGAAATCAATTCCCCATTTTCAAAATGGATTAGTGATGATGATGAGGTGCAAAGGAAATGGAGGAGCATGGGTCTTTTAGGAAAAGATTTGACAATTTCACATCGTTTGGCACCATGAATACAATCTTTGAAGAGTGTTGGGAAAAAGTATCATGTGCAGAGTATTTTTGGGCAGTAATCATTCTAAACAAGTGGTTGCTGCCTATGTCACGATGGAAATAATTGAGGGCATGCTTAGCCTCGTCATGGGGCAATCATCATCATAAAATTGTGTAAACTCCTCTCTAGTAAAGATCATCTCCAATGAGGATATATCAAGGGGATTGGTGATGAATATGGCGATGGTAGTCCTATGAGAGATGTGAAGTGAATTGATACATGAAGAGGCATATGATAATGTCTCCATGACAAGGGTATTTATAAGAAATTACAAACAAGTGTTCATTAGGTAACTGATCATTTGACAACGGTCCTCCTGCGATAGCTAGGAGATCAATTATAGACTTTGTGAGGGCCAAGGAATTTTTTCTTTTGGGCATCACAAACTCTAGGTTGAATTCTTGGAGTATGATGACCTAAAGAGTGAACTTACCATTGGTAACTCCCCAACTTAGAATGTATTGCATAGGATTGGAGTGTGACTAGGGTTATTTTGTGAAATAAGATGCAATGGCATAATTTTTGTACTAAGAGGATGATTGATAAGGCCAATTATTCATCATGAGTATAATTGATTGGAGGTCTTGATAGTGTTTTACTGATGTAGTAAATCATGTGTTCCCAATGGTTCTCACCTTCTTGAATCAAAACGTTGACAACTGAAAAATGGGATGTCAAAATGTAAATAATAAAACCCTGATCAAAGCTGGGTGGGGATACCAAAGGAATAGAGGTAAGCATGTGTTTTAATTCCTCAAAGGAGTGTTGTGCTTAATGGTCCCATTGGAATGGAATGTCGTTTTAGATTAGGCATAAAAATCCCTATGTTTAAGTAGTGTAATCAATGACGAACAATGTAGGAATTTGGATTTACCTTGAAGGCTTGGTAGCTAATGTCACATCTTTGGTGGGGGGCATTCTAAAATATCTTGAAATTTCAACGGGTCGATGGTGATCCCTTGTTGAGTTACAACAAAACTTGACCAATCATCCTATAGTGATGATAAACACACATTTGAGGGGATTCAAATGTATGTTGTATTGACGACATCACAAAAAATGATGTGAATATCGTTTAGGTGGTTAACATGTTTCTTGGGTCCATTAGGTCATAGAGGTAGGGCAAGAAAATTCATGATAAGTCGTTAAAGACACATGACATACCATGATGGAATGTGGCACTAATGTTTTTCAATCTTAATGGCATAACACGATAGGAGAAAGTGGTCCATGGTCTAGTGAAGGTCATTTTTTATTGATCTTGCTAATGGATAGGACTTCCTGTATTGATTTGATTGTATCTAGAAATTCTATCCATGAATGATAGGACTTCGTGTTTGGCACAAGCGTTGACTACCTAGTAGATAAAAGGTGTTTGGAAAATGTCTTTTGGACATGCCTGATTCATATCTCTGAATCTATGCATATGCAAAGTGTACTATGTTTTTTGTTAATGGAGACTAGGCTTGAGACCCATGATGTGTAAGCAACAGGGTAAATTAATCTTACTTGGTGTAATTTCTCGATTTCTACTTTGATGGCGGTATATTTGGAGGGGTGTATTGGTCGTTGTTCTTATCATACCAGCAAAGTATCAGGACATGTGTCAATATGATGTTTAACAATGGGGGGATCGACTCCTAACATCTTTGCATATAACGAAGCAAAAATATCCCTAAAATCTTGGAATAGTGCTTTGTAAGAACTAACCTCTTGTTGAGAATAAGAGCCATGTCACGTCCCCATGCCTCCGACCGACGAAGAGGATGCGACCATGGCGTTAACCATCCGAGATACCAGCCCCATGAACATGTGAATTCATATAAAAACGAAATGCATTGAAGTATAACATGCATACATGATCATCTATCATACACAGATGCAATTATTTATCAGGAACAGCAGAATCAACATGCATTCATACAAGCATTCATTCAACATGTTCATCATTTTCATTAATAGAAAATAGGATTGCAGAAGTAAAATGGACAAGATCACTTATCTTATGAAGAACTGGTTCCGCAACCAGCTACGTCGCTGCAACGTTCCACCCAACCATAGGCCAGCGTGCTCCTTAATCTCTCAGCAACGCTGCCACCCCCGAGTTGGGCATGATTCTCCAAGGAATAAGGGAACAAGCAAGCTTACACATAGCCAAGGATACACAAGAATAGCCAATCTAGCACAGTTGGGTTTATCAGGCCATCAACAAGGTAGCCAAGCCAACATGGTCAGGTTTATCAAGCCATCAAGGAGTTGGGAAAGGCTAAATGCTAAGTTGGTGAGCTCATTACAGAGCCAAGAACACCCACACCAGAACTAGCCTGGCTTCTAAGACACCCACACACACCCAACACAAGGAATCAGTCCCTTCTCTGCTACATAGTCCCTCAGGCCCTGCATTCCCTTCCAGTGCTATTCAGGGGTTGTGGAGAAGAAAGCCATCCCTCTAGCTCTGTTGGTGTGGTTTCCAGCCACCAGTTTTATCAAGCAAACCAAACCCCCATCCCCGCTCCCAACGCAGTCCGAAGACCAACCATTGCACACATGCAATCAATCAGCTGTTACAGCTTAACAGGGAAAACGGCTCCCAAGCGAATTTCAACAGGCCACTGAACGTATCAGTGCACACAATTTACAACATGGGGGAAAACAATAGTCCCAAAACGTATCAGCATACACCACCAACAAACGTGGGGAACAACAGCACGTCCAAGGCAATGAATCCACGGGAAGACTTACACAGACCACGTTGGGGAAGAAATTACAGTCTCCCAGCCTATGCGTGAGTAACAACAACGCAGAATCCACAAATCAACCGGTGGGGAAAGTATATAGCCACACCATCCGCAAATCCGTAGAGGAAAGGGCTGCGTGAGTAAAACCAGGAAAATCATGTGCGTGAGTGTGAGCAACTTCCGCTCCTGCGTGAGAACGAACAGCATATAGAGAGGACGCGAAATTGGAAGTGCGTGAGTGTTCAACACCGTTGTGGAGAGAGTGGTATGCCTGCGTGAGTGATGGCAGTGGTTTCTTTTGCCATGGTGAAGTCAACCATGGGTGGAGTGTGCGTGTGGGAAAGGACTGACAGTCCTGCCATACCCACTCCCAAACAATAATTGCCTCAACCACTCAGCTGAACATTTAAGGTGGTAGTTGAATAAAACAAGGAAAGATGACACATGGCTTTTTACCCCATTGGCCAAGGTTTGACATTCCCCCACCCTTATCCTTGTGAAAATCATGCCCCTTCTCAATTTAGTTGCCACGAGCGTAGCTGGTTGGGTTCATTTTAATTAAATATGCATATTTACATGATGACAAACTTAATATATGTCACATGCCCCGATATACCATCGGTGACAATTTCAACCCGAAACATAGCATAACCAATCAATGGTGGGGCCTTGGCCTTTAGCTCCGCACCATGATCATTTACAATATATACATCATATACATCTAATGCAACGGAGTCAAAACCGGGGTGTTACAGGCCACCAAGTGAGATGTTTTCTATAATGTTGGGAGTGACTAAAATATTCGGCTTAATTGTTAGTGATATCCATGTTGCCTTCTTTGAAAGCATTAGGGGCAAGAATAGAATTTTTGAACCAATCCACATGATTAGGAGGGATACAATTCTTGGTTTCCATGGAATATTGATATGTCATCATGGTTCTAGATGCGTTCTAGGAAATTAAGTGAAAATGATGATGCATATCATACCATAGTGTCTTAGGAGTGCTCATTGCTTCCAAGTTGTCTTTGCATGAGTGAAATAAGTGGTCGAGGATGTTATTTGGAACTATGGGTGCAACAACGATAGGGTTAATGGAATGTGGTTAGTTGAGATGATGAATTGTTGCAAAGGTCCCATGTTGACCATATTGAGCAAGACCATGGGCCTTATTATCATGCCCAATAACAATTGATGAGTCATAAGGATGGATTTTAGATTATTCACTAGCGATGTACCAATGATACTTCTTATTGATTATGATGGTTGGTCATTAGTCGCAAAAGCCTTGGATGAAGAAATGTAAAACATGTATGTATGTTTAGTTGTATCATGTAACAGGGGAAAAAATTCTTCCTTCAAAGTGACATGTTGGGTTTCTCAAGGAGGAGATATGCATTGTGGTTGGGTTAAGTTATCAAGACATAGTGGTCGTAGGCTTTCCGTAAGATGGGACACCATAATGAGTAATGTGTTAATAATCCATATCTCCTATAGGGGTGAGTGGGTTGGTCGGTGCCAATGTATGTGTCAGAGACTTAATGGTTCTAATTATCTGACTTGCATTCGTGTTATATGGGAACATATGGGAAATGTAAAGAAATAACAAGTGGGGAAGAGATCACTTCCTATGTTGTTGATATAAAGTTAATGATGGCATATTCAATGGGAATCGTCTAAGCATGGTGCAGAATAGTGGTGTGGGCAGTTCAAAATTGAGGGAGGTCTAGGAAATTATTTGTGTAGTGACCAAACTAAGAGAAAATAGTTCGTGGATGATTTGTGTACACCGTTTTTCTCTTTGATTTTAGAGGATCTACTTTTGGAGTAGAGAGAATGCCTAGTGTGAGTTCGAGGCTATGTGAGTAGACGTGGATAGTAGGCTTCTAAGATCTAGCAATATTGGTCATAAATTTGTAGACTGGATTGTTGTGTCGCGCAAGGCACGTGGTGGGGGAACTCATGTAGTTGGCTTTATGGGATTGGTCATTTGTTTCATTTGGGGCTTAGCACTCTTAGTAATTGATTTTGTGGGGGGCATTGGTTTTGTCATGGTCTATACTATAGGCCAGGGAACCTTTAATGGAAATACATTAATCAAAGTAATGGGCATAAATCTAATATGTACATATGGTTTGGGGGTTATCTCCATAAATGAGGGTTTCAAATACCCAACAGGGATACTGAGGGTAATTCCTAATAAGTGAGGGTAGCCATGATTGGAATTACTTATATACCCGGAGGAGGAAAAAGGAATGGTACTTCATTAACTAGTTCTACCAATGATGAAGATGAAGTGATTCCATTTTCAACAGTGGGTACTGCTATGGGGGGCGGTATGGTAGTGCCCCCTTCTCCACTCTGTGTGATATTTGGAGAAGATGTGGAAGTGGAAACAGATGATAGTGGTTCATATGGTGATGAGAAGATGGTACACACGAGGCCATATGTAACTAATGGTATGACTAGAGGAGATTCATCATATGCCCCCAACAAAGGCGAATATTTGTAGGCTCAAGGTCCTATATCATTGAGATATGGGGGGTGATCAATTCCAATGGTAGGGAAAATGCTATCTAGGTTGGTTGAGGAGAATTTTTCACTGTATATAAGTTGGTCTAGGGTGGCTAATTTCATATTATGTGGGGGGATCATGACCCAACAAACTGAAGAGGCAATTGTCTTCATGGACTACATGTAACTACGTCCCGAGAGGATATTGTAGTCTAGTTGTGCACCAATGACTTCAACATTGAGTAGGATAATCTTGCCACCTAGTTTGATAGGGACATTTTGATAGAGATCTCGTGGTTGCTAAGGGTGTTCATCATAAAATTAGAGGGTGATAGACAATGGGATGATTTTCAGGGATCCTAGTCACTTGCAAACATTTACAGTCATGATGCAAGTGGATCTTCCTTAATCAACAACACATCAGTGAATGATAATATTTTTTTATGGTGACAAGTGTTTGGAAGGTGACTAATGATGGTAGTCAGTTTCGCCACTATCGAGGTCAAAATTCATGAGATGTGAATTCGAAGAATCGATGGTTCCTAATTTTGTTAGGAGATCCTTCTGATAAGGACACGAATGGAGGACCTATAATGTGGACATAGTGGTGGGAGATTGGTCCAAATCATCCACTATGTAAGTATGTGATGCTTTCACATGGAGATTGAGAGAAATACACTAAAGGGGTTGTTTTGGTATCTTAGAGATGGGATCACTACTGGGATGTGGAATTTGCAAAGAATTGTTGATAGAAGCTAGAGAATCCTCCCACTGAGTGGGTTGGTTTTATGGAATTATGTAGGCTTGATTGCAGGTCTATAGATGGATATCTACAACATTCATGTAGATGTTTTGGTAAGAAGATTCTCCTATTGGAGAATGGTTTTCTTGTGTCCAAGTGTCTTTCCACAAAACAACTCCTTGACTAGTGTAGGGGTGCTATAACACAACTTGTTGTTGGAGGGGAACATTAGTTTTATGGGTAGAATTTATGCATGGTTGTTGATTTTTGGCCTCCAACATCAGTTGAAACTGATGGATTAATGGGAAACAATAAGTGTAATTGTTGAACTTGTCACACATAACACAAACAAATTTCATTTGAATATTTTTGTTTTTAGCTTGTGTTGTTGGGTTGTCGATACCATCATTTTAGTTATGGTTACCGACATTGCAATTTGGATGGGTAGGGGGGGTTCCCCCTTGCCCTGGAGTATGGTTATGTTAGTTTTTATTTAATTTATTCTTTCCCCAATTGAATGGGTTAGGAGGGTTTTCCACATTCAAATGTTTAAACTACTGAACATATTCAACTAATGAATGCTAAATAAAATTTACCCATGCTTAATCGATAGGGTGAGAAATAAGTGGTTTGAGGAATGGAAAGTATGGCTTTTATAGTGGTATGACTTCGTAAGGATTATGTGTCCCATATGGAGTTTATGTAGGTACTTTAAGAGTCATGTGATTCGTTTATATGGCAACTAGCTATGCCCCCATGTTTGGAAAAGTTAAGTTGTATGGACCACACATTATTAGTCCAAATGACTAATTAGGTATGCTTTGGGGGATGTTGATGGTCGAGGATGGAGTATAACCACTCAATGGTAAGTTATGTGTAAGGTATACATACAAGGTGGGTACAGTTTCTTGATGATAAACCATCCCAATATTACCATCGTCTATATGTGACACACCGGGGTTAGTTCGATCTAGTGACTGATAGCAATGAGCATTGAGTAAGATGGTATATAGATAGCCTAACTATGCATTAATTAGATCAAAATTTTGGTATTTGAGGGTGTCTTGATCTCCAATCCAAGGCATAGTTATTGCTACATCTTTAACAATCATGGGTAAGAGGGACTTAACGAACCTATCTAATAAAAATTCAGGTTGGATTTTAATTTTACATAGTGTGCACTGTCGATGCCATTCATGAATGTGGTCAACAATGTGGGTAGATGTGTTCTATAGAAATTCCAAAACAATATCTAAGACAAGGTCATGGTGAACCAGAAGCTGAAATTAGGTTGAAACACAATGGCAGTAGACCCAAAGGTGGTATGTGTGCTTGTTCATAAGTTGACATATCGTTTTTGTTTTTGTCCCTATGATGGTTCTTTGAAAGAGTCAAAGGTGGAAGGTGTCTTTGATTATGATTTTGGATGAGCACCAAAGGTGAAATGACATCACATGCTTGGTTGGATTGTCCCCTTATTTTCTTTCAAACTTTAGAATCTCTAAGGACAACTTAACCAACGTTTTTGGCCCTACTAAGTCATGTTGGATAGGGTCAATGATGAGTTTAGATAAATAGAGGATATTTAAACTAGCCATGAATGGAAAATTTGTTTGAAAGGTATTGACATTATATGTGGCGGGTAAGTTCCATTGCTTGACACGAAAATATTTGGGATCGATCCTTGAGGTGGGGTGTTGAGCAAGGTATGTCCAAGCATATCAAATTTGATTATCATTGCATGTGTAGCTATAAATACACCTTTGATGGGAGGGAGGTTTTGAATCCTCAATGTGTTAGGATTAATTATAATCCTCCCTTGAAAACGATAGTCTAAATTTAATTTCCTAGCTTAGGAGTATGTTGTGACTTCATTAGTGTCATGGGGAAGTCATTTGGGGCCCACCTACCTCCTGATGTGTTAGTTTGCATGAGTTTGGGAGCTCAAGAGACCAATACCTATAGTCTAGGAACCCACACTGAGTTTTGGGAGTCCCACCATCAGTTCACCATAGTCTATGTTGAGTTATGCTCCGACGGGAATCGGTTAGTTCATTTTCAGTTAGTCTAGCACCACTTTGCATGATTTAAGGAGGTTAGGTGCCTTTTCTCACCTACCTAGGTCAATTAACTGATTATGAACTGCTTCAGTTGTCCGAAGTTACACTAGTGAGTCTCTAGTGGTGATTTCCCGATGGTTAGTGATCTCTAGAGTCAGTCCAAGTCATGGAATTCGAATCACACCCAATGGATTCAAATTTCCTTATTTGTATCATGATTGTATTACATACAGATTACTGATTACAAGAGTAATGTTATGCTGACAAATGTTTTCCTCTTGACTGTTCAAGTTCACTATGATTGTTTGATCAATGCACATTGAATTTCTTATTCCCCCTTCAATCTTCTTTCACAATGAGGTTTAATCCAACCTAAAGATCCTAAATCATTGCTAAATTAAACATGGTATCAGAGCAATTAATCAGGCTAACTTCAATCCTTGAAAATTCCATTGATGCACTAGAAGCAACTGGGTTCCACATAATTTCTAGTGTCTTTTCCTTACTCCCTATGGATTTACCCAGAGAAGTCTAGCCAGGTGTGAAGCACCCTGATAATGTGCACATTTTGAATTAGAGAGTGATTGAATTGGTTTGCTTTCAAATTGAAGTGTTTTTGCAGGTAAATTGAAGAATTTAGAAGAATTTTGTTGCTCCTAAAACTGCAAGATGGAGAATTCAGTAGCCTTGACACCCAAGATCCTCACACCATTCAACTATCTTTATTGGAGGGCTAATATGTATATTGTGTTGCGCAACAAATTTCTGTACAGGGTCACTATGGGTAAGGAGGTCGAACCCCGACAGCCTCTTGAGAAGTCAAAGTATCTAAACAAATTGGATGAAGCATTTGGCCTCATGTGCATTCATATCTCCAGGGAATTACTATTCCACCTAGATGGACTAAAAACTAAGAGAGAAGTATGGCAAAAGCTCGAATCAATATATGGAAAGAAAGATAAGCTGAGAGGTCGTATTCTAGATAATGAGTTGATTGCTCTTCATACCAACAATTTCAAAACCATCCAACAATTCTTCTCCAAATTCAAATCCTTGGCCATGTAGTGCAAGCAGTGTGGGATTGACAAGAAGGATGAGCAATTGGTGCTCTCTATTCTGAGCAAAATTTGCCAAAAATTCTCAGTGTTTGTATCCATCTTTCACTCCGAGAGACTTCCAACTCCAAATTGGTCAATGTCATCTCTTGATGCATTCACATAACCTCTTATTTAGGAACAAAATAAGTTGATACATATGGGATCCCTCGGAGCCTCCAAAAATCAAGCTCTCTTGGTTGGGGAGACAAAGAATGCACAAGTAAACATTGAATTTGAACCAAATGAGGAGTTTGATCCATTAGATGGAGCCTTGGGCTCTAAGAAGGACAAACATCATAGGTTTGACAAGGGCAAGTGCTCCTATTGTAAGAAAGGAAACCATACAGAGAAAGGTTGTATGAAGAAAACCATAGATCAGATGTCAAGACTCCTTGAACAACATAATATTTTACTCCCTGAAGGCGCAAGGAACGTTCATTTTGGAGACAATATTGAAGATCATGAAATATGTCATGCACTAAAGGAGGAATTTTCAAAATCTCAACCCTTACTCATTGATTCAGGAACCTCCAACCACATGGTTGCCTCCAAAGAATCATTATCTTCATTCAATCTTACTGATGGCCCAAGTATTCACATGGGAGATAACACTCAAATCCAAGCTGAAGGGAAGGGTAAAATAAAATTAGAACATGGAGTGTTCAAAAATGTCTTATATGTGCCCTCTTTAGCAACAAATTTGTTGTTTATATATCAGATGACTCATGCAGTCTCACCAAAGCGAGTTGTATTTGAACCCAACTCAATGGAGATCTCAGATATCTCTACTAGGAAGTTTATAGTGAAATGTGTTGCAAACCATGCCTCCAAGGAATACGAGTTCTCACATTTTTTTCCATACTCGGATCCAGTGCAATATCTACAGCCATTGAAAAGGGAAGGTGACTTCATTCTACCTAAACCTTTTGCATATGATGATGTTTCTATTGATGCTTCAGATTTAAAAACAAGAGGACTACATTGAATCAGATTCTCGTATTGAATATGAAGTTCAAACATATCCAAATCCACATCTAGTCCCTCCTACCAATCCTAGGACTAAATGGGCTCAAAAAGTCATTGAGGTTGTTGGGAACATGGCTGGAGATTCATCTGAAAAAAAGGAGAACCATATCTCAATTTCAAGATGAGAGCCTTAGGATATGACATACAAATACACTTCTCCTAGAGAGGTGCTATAAACTCCCAAAGAGATGCTACGTGATGGTGAGTCTAATCAACAGTTCTGCAAAGTGGTTTGTCATGATTCACCAAGATAGGAAGGCATGGATAAGGAATATGAGTCATTGAAGAACAATGAGACATTGTATCATGTCTCTCTTCCTCCAGAAAGAAGAGACAAAATTAACTTTCTACATGGTAAATTGGA
This sequence comes from Pseudotsuga menziesii, assembly GCA_001517045.1. Lineage (NCBI taxonomy): Eukaryota > Viridiplantae > Streptophyta > Pinopsida > Pinales > Pinaceae > Pseudotsuga > Pseudotsuga menziesii. Next base: position 120,873 of record LPNX010447958.1, read on the forward strand.
AGAAGGAATCTACATGAAAAATCATAAAGGGTACACTAATGATTCTCTCTCAACATGCAAGCTGAGGAATCCATTGTATGGGCTCAAGCAAGCCCCAAGGGGTTCGAAAGATGCAAGTTTGGTTGCAAAGCAGCATCATTTATTCTCCTATCATGCATTAGATTCGAATAAGGTGGAGAAGTTCGCATGAATTATACTAGAGAACTAGTGCACACAAGGACCATCACATTGCATTACTGCTCTACATAGGTGCAGACTACATAATTTTTTCACAAAGTTATTTACTCAGGAGAAATTTGTCTCTTGGTGTGAAAGCTTGATCCAGTTCCCTGCTATTCATTTTTTAGGGGGGGGTTTCCCATGAGGTTTTCCCCATTTATTTGGTTTATTGAGCAATTACTTTTTTGCATTAGATTATATGGGCTTTGGTCTTAGTTGTCAGGGCCCAGTTTGTCCAAGTTTGGATTAAGGGGGGTGTTAGGATTGATTATAATCCTCCTTTGACCACAATATTCTAAATGTCATTTCCTAGCTTAGGAGTATGTTGCCACTTCATTAGTGCCATGGGGAAGTCATATAGGGCCCACCTACCACCTAATGTGCCAATTTGCATGAGTTTGGGAGCTCTAGAGACCAAACCATATAATTTAGGAACCCACACTGAGTCTTGGTAGTCCCACCATCAATTCAACCTAGTCTATGTTGAGTTATGCTCCGATGGGCATCAGTTAGTTCATCTTCAGTTAGCCTAGCACCACTTTGCATGATTTAAGGAGGTTAGGCACCTTTACTCACCTACCTAGGTCGGCTAAATGATTGTAAATTGATTAAGTTGTTCAGAGTTACACTAGTGTGTAAAAACTCTAGTGGTGACTTTCTGATAGTGAGTGATCTTTGGAGTCGGTCCAAGTAATGGAATTCGAATCACACCTAGTGGATTCAAATTTCCTTATTTGTATCATGATTGTATTACATACAAATTAATGATTACGAGAGTAATGTTACGCTAACAAATTGTTTCCTCTTGACTATTCAATTTCACTATTATTGTTTGATCATTGCACACTGAATTTATTCTTCCTCCTTCAATATTCTCTCACGGTGAGGTTCAATCCAGCTTGAATATCCTAAAGCTTCGCTAAATTCAACACAAGGAACATTGAGAAGATAGTAGGTCTACTATGGTGCTAAATGTGAGTGGAATAATGTGCAAAAACTAGGAACTAACTAAAAATTGACAAATGCAACAATATGATGGCCACATATAAGAAATACAAAATGGTACAGTGCCTATTAAATGAGCATATATGTGGATTTTTAATGTGTATGTTTCTTTATTACACTAGGTTCTTTATAATTTAGAGAAATAGTAATGTGATCCTATCTTGACTTATCACCCTTCCTCTCAAAAATAGTCACTGGGCCTTCCAATAGCTTTCTTGTTAGATGGTTATGAACCCATCGAAAACAACTAGTGATGGTACAAATGATTGAGTTAAAATGATGGGTATTGAGGCTATGTTTTGGAAGGATTTGCAATGTTTCCAATAACCAAAAAAATTCGACTCGGATGCAAATGCATCCCATGAATTCCACCTAGTGAAAATCCTAAATTTTGTTTACTAAGTTACTTGCATCAAGTTAGATAAGAGGTTCCTCCTAGGAACGGTCAAGTGCCACCTCCACAAAGAGTTAAGTGGCTCAAATTGGTGAAAAAAACAACTCAACCTCAACGTTAGCATCATTGGGCATTGCTCTTTCTTATTTGGGTTTGATCACACTTACTTATAGTAATATTTTAAAAGTTCCCTAAAAGCCAATAATCACTATTGTTTCACATGAAAAAGATTGAGGAGCATTGTTTGGATGCATGTCCCAACAATCCTAACTTGAACTATAAATTATTTTGTGATCTCTTGGTAGATTCATTTATGTTGATTCAATCCATGATTTGATTTTAAAGGGTCAAATTTGATTTAGGTGTCATATGGGAGGTATTTCAAACTTTTCAATGTTTATGATTCATTTAGATCACTTTGTGAGCACAAGATGAAGAGCATACTTCAATAAAAAGAGTTTTTATGTCCCTCAGTGTGTGATTAAAGTGAACAAACACACATTGGATTGATAATGCTTCAAGTAAATAATACTTTGCAAATAACTTTATGATAAAATGAACGAACAAGATACTAACATATGTGATTTAGTTACTCCCTCTTTAAGTAGTTTCTTTATAAGGTGTAACTATTTTTGAAAAATGAAACAAAAAACAAGCAAAGTGAAAAGGAAGCTATTTCACTCTTATGGCCTTTCCTGATATGCCAATATTTCTTTAAGGGCACAAGGAAAAGAGCACACTAGGATTGCAATAATTTTTAGGTCTATTGTTTTTGTTGAGAGTGGATTTAATATAAATTGATTTAAAAAGAAAAAAATATGCAAGTGGCTTAGATTGTAGACTATTGGAAGCTAACTCATATGCCTAGACTATAAATTTTTATAACTTGAAAGCAATTATGATGATCTACTCTAGTGTAAGATAGGAAGTTGTTGGGGACCTCCAAGCTCAATTTCCTAGGAAAAACAAAAGTTGCAAAATATGACTTTGCCTCCTATTTAAACTACGTAAGTTTAATGCCTAAGGAAGTAAATAAAATGATTCGTGGTTGATCTTAATTCTTTAAACAATGTTAACGACCATGTGGAATACATTTGTGAATCAGAGCAAGCTAAAAAACTAAAATTTTGAACAACTGTGTGGGGTTATCAATTGCATGAGAGTGTGCTTACCAACTAAACCAGCCACACAGAAAATATCTGCAGCAAGTTATACTCTTGACCTATGCAACAGTGTAGGTAAGAGGTTACAATATTTATGCAAGTGTGAACATGGAAGAGTTGCACGATAAAGCGACTATTGAAGAAAAAGTCATGGTTTTTTGCACAAAATAGATGGAGGTATCTACAGAAAGTAAAAATTGAGACCTCAACATGCAAAATTCACTAGTCAAGGGTAAAAAAATGAAGTAATGATTCTTTAAAATCCCCAAATTAGTTAAGAAACAAAAAGACAACCTAAAGACATGAAAAAATTGAAATAATAATACAAAATGGAGTCACCAATACTATTATAGAAAAAATGGCCCAAGTGTGCACAGTCCTCCCTTTCCTTACAACTTCCAAGCAAGGAAAAAGTGTGAGTTTATGGTTAGTATGTCCAATAAAAAATGTTGAATCTATTGAAGGAATAAGAACACATATAATGATAAGTTGGAAGGTAAAACTTGCATAAATGAGATATAAACACAACAAAGAGATGAGCTTCAACCAAATTCTTATGTCCAATGGAAAAGCTCGAACAAAATGGTGTCACCTAGGAGAATGTTGCTTGCCAATGGTAGCCGACACTCTATTTGGGAGGGTCTTGTGATCTCTCTCTAATTTCTTGCTAACTAGCTTGGGATGATAAGGGAAAATTATTGCTTCTAGAGGAATAAACTATGTGATCTTTGCAATGCCAATGATGATAAAATGAGGTTAAAATACGATTCTCTCAAGTTGATTCTTGCATCATAAATTTTCTATTGTTTTTTCTTTATGAAATGCATGCTCGTGGCTTTCTTTTCTAGGCCAAATGGAGATATTCAAACAATTGGTTCTTCATGTGAATGCTCCATCTCATGAAGTGGTTTCAAGGTACAATTATTGGGGTTATTGAATGCTCAAGCAAGTGAAGGAATCCAATTCCAATTCCTTGGAGAAAAAATATCATTGCAAATCCTTGAATGCACTGTCAAATTTAATGGTCTGCACGTTAGTACATTCATGCAACTTTTGAAGGATTTTCCATGTAGTTTTGTGCAGGTTATATTTGACAAACACGTGTGCTGCACACTTTTCCTTTGAAAAACCTGCACATTTGTTTAGAATTATGATTCAACTACTTCATTGTTTTGTTTCATGTGTTGATTTCGCTGATGAAGAATCCATGTGAGCTACATGTTGTATGTTGGTGATGTTTCTCTGCATTAATTACTGCAATGTCACAAGTGTGTGAAATTAAGGTGATAACAATGTCCTTATCAATTTTTTGAAAATTTGCTTTTGCAGTAATCGATGTGTACTGTAAAGTGTAACATTACAATGCACTTTTTAAGAAATTGAACCATTTTAGTTGTAGTTCGTTTAAAAAAACTTAACCTATATACCAATGCATATACCTATGTATGACAAATCGATGCATATATTTTTTCAATAATCACTGATTAACCAAAAAACATTTTTAGCTTGAAATATTTTACTCTACTTTTAAACATAATTTGTAGTTAATCTATTTTATAAAAGGAAGGCATTTAATGATAGAATTTAAAGGGAAAAAATGTGTTGTAATGAGCAAGATGAGAGCACATCCCAAAAAGGGAACAAGGCAAATTCTTTGAAATTTTAGTGTGAATTAATACATTTGAATTATCTATAAGTTTAAACGATAGGTATTGGTTAATAGGTGTGATGCACATCAAAAACTTGAAGAAACTTAATAAGATATTTTGAAATCTAAGTGCAAAAGAGCATAAAAGGTTGATGGAAACATTACAAAGATATGAATTAAGTGAATCAAAAGGTAATTAACACGAAGTGTATCTTTGAATTTTCAGTAATAATGTGCTTATTAAGAATGGTTGCTAGCATGTTTCAAACAATATATTTCACATTCGTTGTATGTTGTGTAGGGATTGACAATGAGGGAAGGTAATGTCATACTAAGTGTCACATACCCCAATTTTGTAAAATAATGTTAATTATTTTAATTTGATTTCCTAAGACATTATGTTAAATTTAATGCTAAGTAGGAACTGATGACTTAGCAGAGTCAAAAGAAGTGGAGTGTAATTCTGAATATTTTATTATTAATAAATAAAAAGTGGAGACAACAGCTTGGGAGAGCTGTTAATAAGAGTGTTACTGGTCAAACTGCTGGAAGGAACTAGGTGGAGGGCAAAAGACAAGTGGCAGCATCCTCAAACACTTCCTATGTTGTAGGTGGCAACTTCCCTACATTTGGGATCATGATTCCCCAAGAAAGTGGGATCAGAGCAGGTGGCTCAATAAATGACAACTAACCCAAAAAGACCTAGGCAATCTTTTAAAAGTACCCAATGAATAGAGCTGAGGTTGCTCAGATATTTTCCAGGAGAAGAATCATTCAGGAGGAATGTTATTCAGGGAATTCATTAGGGAAAAGGGAAAACTATAAGGAAGGTGTTTTGAGAGATAATCTGCAGTAACTTGGTCTGATACAGCTTGCTAGCTGAGAAAACTTACTGATAAATTTAGGATTGGTATTGAGTCTGAAGATTGGTACTTGATTATTGCTGCACCTAGTTCCAGCCAGGGAGACCAGAGCAAGCTCGGGGGTCCTGAGGAGTCGTTGTTTGAGTGCTCTCCAGGAGTTGGTAGGGAGGAACGGCCTCCCATTGCTGTTGTCGTCCAAGCTCAAAGATCAGGTTCTGTTGTTTATTAATTTATGTGTATTATATGTGGATGATTGAATGATGTAAAGATTTAGATGGTTTAGTAATGAAGTTGTTCTTAGTTTATTTGGTAATAGAATCTTTTTGATGAGAAACAAAAACCCCACCCGTGTTTTTCCTCATCTGGAGTGACCCAGACCGTACTCCAGCACAGGTGGTGAAATTAGAAATAAGATAGTATGATGAAAATGGTAGAATAAAATGTTAGTAGAATTATAGAATATTTCCTTTTATTTTGTTATCAGAAGAAATATCTCTTATACCAGGAGAAGTGTTAAACCTGAACCGAGACTGTCAGTTATTTAGAAACAAAGAAAGAAGTTATATCTTTTTACTGTTGGTAGTATGTTTGGTAAATAAACAGTTCCCATTTCAGTATTCCTTTCTCAGAACCTTTTTATTTACTTGAAAACAAAGAAGGAGTATTTAGATAAAAGTTAAAGTCTATAGTATCGGGGTTTTTAAAATGCCTTTTATTTCCACAAGTTATTTCTTCTCTGTATAGAATTAAACAATTACTGTATGTTCCTTTTATAACATTCAAACTGAGAGAGAGGATAGACTGTTTTCCTTTAGAAGTATTTTGCTAGAGCTAAAACTAATTAATGTAAGATTGTTAATTACACTGCAATGTAAATAACTTTTCATTTACCTAACAGAATTTTATCTACTAACCTATCTTCTAGCTATTTAAATAAATACTATCATATAGTTTACAGGTCGAAACATAAATAGTATTTTTATTTTCTTTATACTATAAACAAAAATAAAATAATACAAAAATCTGACCGGATTCCTTTTAAAGTATATTAGTACAGAAGCATAAAAATTATAACAGAAGAATACTCTCTTATTATACACCTGCTATTAACTAAATATAGAGTTAATATATAATTAAAGGAATAGTGTTACTGAGTAAATAAAGAAATGAACTTATCTCTTATAGTGAGCATTAAATAGATTCAATTTTATTCTGTACTCAAAAGTTGTATCTAACAGATACGAAGTACTTCAGTAAAAACATGGAGTCCTTATATCTCCGAAGGTTAAAAATAAATTATATAACAACCTTTTACAATTCTTTGTAATAAAATAAGTTATTATAAAAACCCTGTACAGTAACCCTAGTATATTTAAAAATTAAATAAAAATTACAGGGTAAAAATCTAGTACATTAACGTACAGAGAATAACTATCAGGGTATTATCATGCTCAACCTACTGAGCTTAACCAATCGCTTCACATTATAAATAACAATTAAACAATTTACAATAGCACATTATAATTTAAAGATAAATAAAGAAGCTATAAATATTATTAAATACTGTCAAGTTAGGGTAATACCCTACTAATTCCAAAATACAACAGAGTTAACAACTGGAGTTTAAATTCAGTATTTTTACTCACGGCCGTAAACAAAATCTACACAGTGAGGATTTTACAACCCTTCCACCATTTGTATATATACACAGTAATCCAAAATAAAACCAAAGACTACGGTCTCGGCCTAAGCCGAAGGCCCCATTTCAAATGACAGAGTAAACCGAAAACGCAAGGGTTGTAGGTCACAACGACCAACCCACGAATGTCCCCAAGGGACCAACAAGGAGGAAGATGCCATGGTTAAACCAGGCTTACCGTAAGTTGGTAGTTGTTCCAGTCTTGCTCTGTCTACACGAAGGGTTGAGCCGACACCTGTTAACAAGAAAAGTATTATTGTTAAAACCCTATTACAAAACAAACATTTATATATTAAAACCAGACTGTGAATGAAGGAAGGGTAAGAGCATTCCTCACCTGGAAACGTTAAAGAAGCACGACCATCCACGAACAACAAAGTAACCACCAGCACGAGGAGGAAACCCTTCATTTCACTGCAAGAAGGAAAGAGGATTACCAATACAACAAACAACCAATCGCAACTCAGAAGAACAAGACCTCGACTCTTACTGAGGAAGGAGTTTGTTTACAGTCAAAGGGTTCGGGTTCGAGCTAGTAAGACAGCGAAAACCCTGAAGGAAGAACCGCTAACATATGTCCAACAGCAACACTTTGGGACGGCACTTCTTAAACGTGCTTTTGGATAAGCCCACGAGAAAGATAACGAGATGGAGAATACCATTGCAAAGGAGCGGCGCGACAAGGGTGCACCAGCACCATCGTAGAGCGGCAGGAGGCCGAAAAATATGGAAGGGATAATAAGATTAGGGTTCGAGGGAGAGTTCCTTATATCTATGCAGCACATGGCCACAACAATGCCACATAAGCAGGTAAATAATTTGCAAGCTGTGGGTTTAAGTGTATAGTCCCGGATATCTTCCTTCCACGAGATTTATCATTACCACTCATTGGTATTCGAAGGTTCCACACTATTCCATGTTCTATGTCAACCATTTACCTACGCTACATGGGAACATAAGAATTTTGTTAATTTCAATGTTTTACCTTAACAATTATCAAGGTCGTGGGAGTTGTTACGACCCTATTACTTTACAAATTATGATATATATAAACCCAAAGCAAGTTTAAGATTATGAACATCATGGCGCGGTCTTTTCCATGACCTCTCTAGGCTATGAAATTGTTCTTTCTTCAACAGTTCAAGCTTGATAATAATAAAGTCATGTAACGGTGTTATAAAAGAATTAAATACATTTACCTTTAGTAAGAATATTGCTTATAATAAGTATATGCTCAACCAACATCTTTAAGCTTAACACAAAAGTATACCCCTTGTTGTTATAAAGAAGGTTTAAAGAATCAAACTATGGCCACTTTCCTATTGTTAATGTTAGCCTCAATGGCCTTGTTTATATTTAAATAAAATGGTAAAATTTGGTGATAAAATACAAAAGAAAGTAATAACGTTTATTTTGGCTAATGTATTGCTTAAAATAAATTGTTCTTAAACCAATAAATTGTAACATGACAAAGCTTAAGCCACAAATCTCTTTGTCATGAGATTCACCAACATAAAAGTTAAGCAATAAAACTATTATGTTATGCACTTTTAAGGATTATGGTCCATTAAGGACATACCCCCTTTATATATATATATATATATA
>LPNX010447958.1:129603-158310 GCA_001517045.1 Pseudotsuga menziesii
TATCTTTCTTAAAGAGCAGCTTGAAATAAAGATGTAAACCCATTAAACTTCAAAGTTTGAAAATGGAAACAGTAATACATAAACCCTTTATCAATATACATTACGATGTAAATGTATTTATGCGCAATTGAAATTAAACCATTGATTTTATAACTCTGTCGTTCTTACTCTGCTTGTAAATAATTAGTAAGGCAGTTTTACACTTGACGACTATGATAGATATTGAATAGTTCAGTAATCATTAAGAACTATAAATTTACTTCTACTAGAAAGAAGGACAGTTAATGAGTTTACCTCAATAAGCTTTGGAAAATGGTTTAGCATTTTATATCCTTTACTGAGTTATTTATGTGCGACGAACTTATATTCGATTGATTTAGAATTAATGAACAAGCAGCACCCGAACTTCTTACCTGTAGTTTGTAAGAACAGGAGAACTTTCTGCATTAGCTCGAAAGCTAAGTAAGCCCAGCATTTCATGAACAGTTCCACCTTGTGGTCGCAAAGAGAAAACAAGTCAGTGAACTGAAAATAACTATTCTATAAGATAAACATAACCAATTAGATAATTCAGATAATGAATTCAGTAACATATAACTAATTTAATAATTAGTTGACTGCAATTATAATATTTATCTGTATTTTGAAAATTTTAAATTTTTCGGAAAATTTGGGGTTTTGACACTAAGAAGATAAAAAACAATAAAAAAACTATCGTAAATTGGTAGATTTGTATGAAAAAAAAAGATGGAGTTTTTGGCCTAAGCATCCAACCATGTATACAAAATACAAGCAAGATTGTCCAAAAAAAATCCAACATTTTCATCTTGTTGACTACATTACAATCTATTTGTTGGAGGGACAAAATTCTATTGCTACTATTGATTGTTTGGCTTGTGTATAGCCTCGTAAGTTTGTCCAAAATTAATAATTACAAAACATTTGAAAAAGGATTAAACATAATAAGTACCATGCCCCAAGTGGGCATTCTTCAAGTGTTGAGATACAAGGAACAAATAAGTGAATTATGGTGTTTAAGTCTTGATAATGCTATAGTCAATTGTGTCCTCCCCTTTTACTTCTTGTTGTTGAGATTCATTGCTTTCATGTTTATTGATACCTCAATAAGAATGTTGATGCTCAATCCAATCAAGGAAACCGCTTACACTGAAGACAAATTATCGAAAAAGGGGGGAAGGAAGAGTATTAAACCATCCCCTAAGCACCTTGTCTCAACTCTATAACACTCCATTTGTCATATGCTTTACATGCATTACTTAGAAACCATTAGGTGTCATAAGGGATTCATTGAAAATGATTGAAAGTTAAATCCCATGCTCGCTATGCATTCATATCTCATCATAATCAAGGAAATTTAGTGAAGGATTTTACTGGACCATTCACTAGGAATATGGGAATTCATTGTTTATTTGGTAAATTGCCTAACAATTTCGCTCTCCCTGTAGAATTGGATGTCTAGTAATGGTAACTAGTGAGCGCAAGATATAGATTGTGCAAGCATATCTAAAGGTGGCTACACCCAAGCTCCTTGTCATTGGATTAATAGGTTTGAACTGTCTTCAGAAATGTCTCCATCTGGCTCTCCTGATTTTGCTTCTAGTGTAGTTTCTTCTCAATATATTTTCTTCATATGAATCCAATCTAATTGGCTTCGCGCAGACTTCGAAGCATAGTCCAGTCTTATTGATTGTGAGTCTAGTTTCATTATTTTTAAGTTTGAGGTCTTCTCTATCGGTCTTTGGTGTTTTGTGGTAACTTTTCTTATAGTTTGTGAGGTTGTTCGACTTGTTCTTGGTTTAAATATTGTTCACCAAATTTCTCATTTCACTCCCCTAGTTTTTCTCTAGGTCTGGTTGCACCTCCTTCTCAGTAAATTTGGAAACTTGTTGCCTTGGAAGTATGGGATCATTATGTTGATATTTAACACATGTATTCTCACAATTCTATCAAATCTGAGGAATGTAATGCCACCCCTGGGTTTTCTTGTGGTCAAGTTTCTTACAAGTAGAGAGGACATATCATGTGTCCATGGCATTAGGCTACAATCCTTAATCCTCTTTAGCTTAGGTATTTCTTGGCTTACCAATTTTAGGGTTATAGTATTTCAAATAATTGTTTCTAATGTATGGATGTTTTCTCTTGTCATAAAGTTCATGAACTCTAGCAACTTTAGGACTATAGTTTCATTTGGTTGAATCATTACAAATCGATCAAAGTAACCATGTACAATAGGGAGGTGTGTTAAAACAACCCTCTTCATGGGTGTGAGAGACTTTCTAATGAAGGGAAAGGGATAGTGGCGCAAGCTATGGAAAGATGGAAATTTGGAGGAAAAGATGGGAGCTAAAATATGATAGAGACATGAATGATATTCATAGGTGGTTGGAGTCAAATACAAAATAGACAAACAAGTTGAAATTTTTTCCCAATCTTGGTAACAATAAAACCTCATAAAAAACCTCCACTAAAGGGTGTTTTCCTTGTAGTTGTGATATGTGCAAAGGTCTTGAGTAATCGATGTGAGTCAATACCTTCAAATTAGGAGAAACATTCAAAAACAAAGTGGAATTGAATTTTTCCATAGTTTCATTTACTAAAACTTAGCTCTTTGGACCCAACTACAACAACAATATTTGTGAACTTCTGGTAAATTGAAAGATCCCAAGAGTCGTTATTCAATAAGGAATGCATTTCCATTCAAGATAATTATGTACTTATTTATAAGTTCATGGGTCTTAAATATTGGTGTGCTCAATCATAAGATCCAAACCAACTTGATGATATTGAGAGAGAGTCCCATGAGGATCATTTGGATCACAGATTTAAGTACCAACAACTTTCCTAATTGTTTGAACCATTTTGGAAGATTATCAACTATAGATGTAGGATTATTAGACTAAATCAAAGCAGGAGCAGTAGGAGGATCCAGTTAATGTTCATCACATGAAGGGGGAGGATCATCGTTCAAAAAATAGAAAAGTATCGAAGAAGTGGGAGACAAAAAAAAGACGACGACAAAGAGGAAGAAGCACACCATCCAAGGAGTGTTCATTGAAAATCTCTTCAACGTATTACCTCTTTGGGTGCATATAGTTTATAAGCTTTAACATCTTCCCAATAGATGACAAATATATAATGCTCACTCTTTAGTTCTAGGTATTTATGCTCATCATCGACAATATGTGCCAAAGCATTGCATATGAATACTCTAAAATGACTTACATTAGGCTTTACTTTAGTATGTACTTCTACTTTGGTCATATTACGATCCAAAATATAGTTAGCACAATTTTTAGCTTCAACCAACCATTGAGGGGCTAACTGTTTAGATTCAATCATACAATTCAACATTTCTTTAAGTGTATGATGCTTTTGTTCAATGACACCATTTTGTTGTGATCTACAATGTCCTACATTTATATGCTACGAGTGGAGAAAAATAATAGAATATTTTGTTTAGATATCCCCTCCATTATCCATGCAAAATTTGGTAATTATATGCCTAAATTGTGTCTCAACAAGTTCTTTAAGCATGGTTTTAAAGGCTACAAAAGTCTTTGAAACATCATTGTTTTTTTCTTAAGAAAGTAAACCCAAGAGTGTTGAGAAAAATCATCAATAAATGTGAGAGGAAAATGTGCACCAAGAAAGGAGGGCACTAGAAATGGACCACTGATATCACTATGAACCATTTGTAATGGCATTTGTTCTCTCCATGATTGTCCCAACGGAAATTTGTCTTTGTAGTGTCTGCCATGTACACAACCATGACACACACCATCATTGCAAGAGACAAGAGGAAGGCCACACCATATGTCGCTTTGAAAGTTGCTACAAATTGTGATAGTTCAAACTACTCATTGTCAAAGCTTGTTCAAGTCATTATAGTGAGCAATGAAGCTATTGGAAAGTGGTGAGGGTTCCAAATTGTTAAACTTTTACAACCTTGAAGAATCATCAAGATGTACAAAAGCAATTACATGAAATCAATCCTTGAGGTCTCAAACTACAACATTGTGTGGTGAAAACTAAATTTTGCCATCACTTTAGTGAGCGATTTGGAAAAATGAAAGCAAATTAGTTGATAGGGTAGGAATATAAAATACATTGTTAATTTTCCCATTATATAAATCTATGGTTCTTGTTCCTACATCATCTAAGGGAGAACTATCACCAACAAAAAATTGTTGGGTAGTACAATCATCAATGCTAGAAACAAAGTCACATTATTGGTTATAGGATGAGAGACTCCATATTTAAAAGTCACTCATTAACAATACACAATTGTTTAAAAGAGAACGAGGCTTAAAAGTGGAATAAGATGACCAGTCTAACTTAATGTTGAATTTTTTCATTACGACATCCAAGACTTGCAACTTCTTCCAAAAGTGAGTATGAATATGCCCAAGCTTATTGCAAAATGAAAATGTTTAAGCAGGTTTCTTCTCCTTTGATTTTGATCCCTTGTTAGAATTTTGATAAGGAGCAAATAAAGTGGACTTGGTGTCTTTGGGTGGTTTGATCATTCATTATTGTTGAGTTTGTATAGCTTGGATGGTATTCTACATAGGATTGGTGTCTAAGCATGTAGAAAGTGACTAAAGTAACTTTCCTACACATTAATTTTATTTTTATAAAGTTAAAGTGACTTTCGTTTTATGGTGAGTGAAAATGACTTAAGTTGTGATAAAGTGCAAATATCACAACCACTGATCTTGAGATCCCAATATTTAATCTTGTCCATCCATCTTGGAAGATGAAGAGTTAAAGTTATTTTATCATTAATGAAGAGAATAAAAGGATTTACACAAGATGAATAAACACATTGTTAAGAGAGAGCAAGAAGAGTTGGAGAAGAGGGCAGCAAAGGGGGGTGCATTTCCCAAGAGGATCAAGAGTGCATGATTCCCAATAAAGTGAGACATCATTTAATGCTAAGAAATCTGGTCTATATAGTTGAGTAAGGGGCATGATTTTTTAGGACCGTACATCAAGAGAAAGGGCACAAAAATCAATGAGGTTGTACCTATAGTTTTGCATATAAATCAAGGAGGTCGTATGGGTCGTACAATTGATTAGGCACAATTTTTGAGGAGGTTTGTTTCATTTATTGCATACCATATAGGTGCATTCAATGTTGATTTTTACTGTTGTTACACTCATAAATTTCCTATGAGCTCATAAATAAATATATATATCTTGAACTAGTTTTTCCACCGAATATCTATATTAAAACTTCATGGTTTGGTGTTCTATTTCGTTGCAAGTAGTAGAGTAAATTACATGTGCTTTAGTTTACTAGTTTTGTTAAAGAAATGTAACTTTGGAAGATATTCTATTGTACCTCCTTCACATATGTTATTCCTTTGTTCTGAGATGTCGTTGATGTAATTGGTCATGTTTTTGTCATGAGGTAAAACCTATGTTGTAAGTCAGGGCAATAGTACCCATAAAAGTATTTTATAAATTTTATTTTGAGTTTCCCTAGGTAGGTCGACCCTAATTAGAGAACCTGGTCGACCTAGTTAGTTATTTGAGTCACTCACCTGATGAATATGAATAGGTGAGGCACCTCTCTCATTCACATACACTTTCACTCAAGCATTGCGCAAGACAGAGAGAGAGGAGTAATCTGCTGCAGAAAGGGACCCTCTATTATTGTTCTTGGGGTTTTACACTGTACTTGTCCAAACTCTATCTAGAGGAATTTTTGTCGTGTTTTCTTCCCCATGAGGGTTTCCTATGATAAATCTCTATGTTCTCTTGTGTGGATGTGATTGCCTTTCTTTAAGTATCCTTTGCTTATGGTTATGATGTTATGATACTAAATGTTTTTAGATATTGTATAACCATTAAAATTATAACATGGTATTAGAGCCACCCTAAAGGAATTCTTTGTGCAGTCAAAACACTACTACAACTACAGCTACTGCAGATTAGAGTTTCATGCCTGAAAAACCCTAGAAGGCAAAATCTAGTCATCTTGGAATTTTCGCTATAACTCAAGTTTTACGAAGGCTCGGGATCTAAAAATTTGACATGACAAAGATGAAATATTGGTGTACCTTGTATGTGAAATTCATCCTCACATTCTCTATAATTTAAGAGATATGATTCCTAGAACTCAAGGTTCCATCCTCTCCCATAATTCATCCTTAAAACAAGTGACCTAGGGAGAATTACTATATGTCGGTGTAGGAATGTCCAAATAAAATTTCATAAGTTGTTTTAGATAGGGAACGGACTGTAGTTATTGTGGTCCTAGTTTCAGACCCCAAAGTTGAAACAATGACACGTGGAATTATGTACAAGTTAGCTATACTAAACCAATCCTCAAACAGGTCAACTTAGAAAAATTAACATAAGTTCCACTTGGTGAATCCAATTATGCTCTAACCTATGGGGTTGGAAAAAATATAGATCACTTTATCTCATGACGAAGTTTCAAACCTTGATGAGTAGTAATTTCATAAATATAACATAATCAAGAACAGGCAATTCTACAGAAGAAATGGTAGCAAAGCAAGGCTTCTTGTTCCGAGCACTTCCCTAATCTGATCAATTGAAAAAGGAGGACTATTAAACTTGCCCTAGGAGTATTAATCTGTCACAGTAATCTGGGGACTAGAACACAGTCTCATCAAAGATTAATAACAATAAGACATGAAAATGGTGTAATAGTGCTACAAAATGAGTAGTCGCTCTATATATTCACACAAAGAATGAGTAATACAATACAGTGATCATGCTGCAAGCATGAATGACTAAGCAATTCGAATTCCCAAGGAGGTCATTCGAATTGAATGAGTGAGTCTAGCTTAACTGAATGTAAGCCACAATCAACACTCAAGTTAACCACTGATCAAAACCCTAATTGGCTCAACTGAGCCCTAACTGAAGTCGGTGTGCAATAAATGACTGAGTCTAACTGAAAGTAGCTCAGACACATGTCACTACAAGCTAACCAACAAGTGGTAGCACATCAATGACTCCAATGAACGTCGATGAGGTAAATTGAAGTGTAACTGACCATCAGAAGTGGTTGGAGGTGCCCCTGTTGACTCTAGTTCATTAAATAATCAATTTAATGAAGGAAGGTGCCTTCACTACTCTGTTTAACTGATTGTAACCATTAGTTAGCAATATGGGGCATTAATGACACTCAAATCAACCCCGGAGTGCTCTAGTTAGCCTCCCCAAATGTAGGAGAAGGCTAAGTTAGCCTCATTGACTGAAGGTAGGCGTGGGTATGATCTAGATGATGTCATCTAGTGCTCCTCTGATGTCAATTAAGTCAATAAAACTTAGGATAGTGGTCTTACTAGGCCAAATTGACCAAAATGAGTGTGTATGGTGGTAAATGTCTCCTACACCTCCCCCCCCTCTTAAGCTATACTCAGGAGGAGTAGAAAACATAAAATGCACAAAAATGCTAGGGCCCCAGCAACTAAGGCC
Source organism: Pseudotsuga menziesii (assembly GCA_001517045.1). NCBI lineage: Eukaryota > Viridiplantae > Streptophyta > Pinopsida > Pinales > Pinaceae > Pseudotsuga > Pseudotsuga menziesii. Next base: position 137,080 of record LPNX010447958.1, read on the forward strand.
ATAGTTCACCCTGTACAATACTAAAACTGAAAAAATTCTCAAAAACAAACTAAGTGAGGAAAAGAGGGGAAAACACAGTGGGAAAAACCCCCCCTCAAGCTGAACACTGAAAGCAGTCTGATCACCCTGATGGACTCACCCCCAACAGTGAACGGAGGTAAGTGAACTTCTTTTTTGAAAAGCTCTTGGTGAATATGTCTGCAATCTGCTCATCAGTCGAGCAGTATTGCAGAATGATGGTCCTGTCATGCACTAGCTCCCTGATATAAAGCATGTGGATCTCTACATGCTTGGTCCTCTGCCAGGTAACTGGATTTGCGGATATCTTAATAGCACTTTGATTGTCCATAAAAGAGGACAGTGGAAAAAGAACTACCAAGATCAAACTTTGAAAGAATGCCTTGCAACCAAACTACTTGGATGCAAGCATTCACCGCTCCTCGATACTCAGCCTCTGCTGAAGATAATGCTATGGTAGCCTGCTTTTTGCTAGACCAAAAAATGGGGCCACCACCAAACATGAAGACATATCCAGAAGTAGACTTCTAATCAATAGAATCACCCACCCAATCAGAATCTGTGTATCCAACCAGCTCTAGCTCGGAGTCTGTAGCATAGTGAATGTTGTACGTCCTGGTTCCCTGAATATACTAGAGGATCCTCTTGGCTACCTTCCAATGAAGATCATGAGGCTGCTGCATGTATCTTTGTTGGTTACTACTGGGCAGACCCGGGTTTACTTGTTATGCACCAACAATACCCCTAGCTCACTGGCCCTTTTGGCAACAGACCGCAGAACGGCCTGAAGTCTCACCCGAAGTGATCTTATGGGTTGGCTAAGGACTCAAGTGTCCTCAACCAGGTTCTGTAGCATCCTGGTGGTTCTTATCTCTTCTTAGCCCGTGGGATCTCTCCGTGAGGTGATGTTCTCTCTTACTCGCTGACTCTGGTAGGAGAAGGACTCTATCGCATCGCAGCCTCGCAGATGATGTGCAACCTTCCCCTCTACTTGCCTTCTCTCCTGCAATATCTCACACCGCAACTTCCCCGACGGTGCGGGATCGCCTATCTGTCCTTGCGATATCTCCTATAGTAGGGCTTAATACGACTCTTGAGGTCTAAGGGCTTTCTCCCTTAAGTACACTAGCTAAGTTAAACATCCTCACTTAGACTTCTACAGTCTGATATGCTTAACCTCAACTATGCGCAATCTTGCTGAACTTGTATACATAAATCACTTAACACTGTAACTGTTACTATCATGAATCAAGCACTGGTAAACTCATACACAGAACACTTAACAGATTCAACGCGCAGTTCAACCTTCTAAGCTACTGTAAACTGAAAGATAGCATACATACATTAACTGTAAGCAAAGTTCATGTAATGAATGACAGATAGCAATAAGTAGACACAATCACATGAATCAATCACACAACACACTGATTTTACGTGGTTCACTTCCAGGGTAGAAGCTACGTCCAAGGGAACTAGTTTATATATTATAACTTGGGAGAGTAAACACAGTTTCGCTGCAACCTCATATGCAACTGAGATCTTCTGGGTAACTCCGCGCACACCGCCGAGAGCCCTTCTCTCTTAGATCTCTTCTCTTCTTATATTGCTTCTCTTACAATATACTCTTCCTCTCTCTCTCTCTTACTCTCAATCCCTGCGGATTGTTACATACATGCTCTAGGAGTTAGCTACTGGTTACAGTAAGATACTACAGACTGAATAACAGAACCAGAGCTCGACTCTTCTATAATACAAAATGACTATGAGCTAACAGACTATCTGACTCTCTGACTTAGTGAATTATCTGAATAGCTCGATGTCTATGAGCTGCAGATCGACTGACTAGCTAACCTTTCACTATACAAAATGCATGCTTTTATAGGTGGCCCGAAGGTCTCGCCATTACAACACTGTGGGCCTGTCCCAACAATAACCCAAAAACCATAACTATGACAGTCGGTCTATCTGTACTCGAACTGTCGCTTTTCGTCACACCACAGCTCTCTGCAGTCTTCCACACTTCCTGGCACTGATCGTGGGTACAGGCGCCGCTTCCTCGGTCGCTTCCCTTCTGTACTTCATCTTCAATACCTCGGCTCATTGCTCCTTTTATATTTATGAGGGTAGCTGAGCCCTCTTGTCTACGCCGCTGCCTTAAGAGCAGTGGTTGAGCTCTCTCCTCTCGGTCGCTGCCTTTAGTGCAGTGGTTGAGCTCTCTCTTCTCGCCCGCTCAGGTACTGTTACCTTTGACTTTCTTGTCCCAATATAGCAGCTTTTCTTGTAGCTGCAGGACCCTGCTCCAACAGTCCCCTAACACTTACTTGTGGCTCGCCCCTGAGCCACTAAAAGCTGGTTTATCTTACTGTAGTTTCTCCTTGGCTTCCTGCGAAGTCCTTGTAAATCTCTGTCGAAGTCCTGCGACTTCTTTCTCCATAGCTTCGACACACTCTTATGCCGTTTCAAGCATAGCTTGACTGATACTGGAGTCTTCTGTAAACTCAGTTTGTAGGTCTCTCTTACCTTTCCTTCCCTTATTGTCATGCTCGCAGTCTCGTCGCTTGCAAGACCTGATATACTCCAAAGTTGTATATAGGTCGTTTCGTGGGTGAGCAGCTCTTTGAAGGATCTTAAGCTTTTGAGAAGCCTTCCACAGATATCCTTTCCTCTTTATCTGAGTTAGAAATTTTATCACAAAGGAAATAGAAATCTGTATCTTCCAGCCTTCTCAAACATTTCATTCAGTCTGGATCCTGCTATACGAAAACTATACAAACCATGAATTCCATTCCGAGAACAAGCCTTTGTCTGCATTCTGAAGTTCTGCTTGTTTGGTTTGTTTTCCTCTTTCACTTTTCTGCTTTGCAAATCACTCCAGGTACTCATGCTGCCTATGATCTTCATATTTTTGTTTCTTTGCCTCGGCAATCTCTTGTTCTTCTCCTTGGTGATGAGATAGGTCATCTTCCTTCTCTCGTTGCCTTCTTTTTCTCATTTTTACTTTCTTTCTGGCTGGAGATTTCTTCTCATCATTCTTCTGCTCTGTTTTCTTATCTTCAGTGATCGACTCATCTTTATGCTTCTCTGCAGCAAAGACTTTGATGACATCTTCTACGTCCTGTGCTTGACTCCTCATCCTTGGCGGCTGTCTGACCTATGATGTACCTAATTTCACAACCTTAGGCGGCATCGTCATAGCAGACACGAGGCCACCACTCTGGAATCTTTTCACAATGTCTTCTAAAGGTTCCATCTCAGACAGAAACCACTCGGTGTAGTACTCTGGACTGGCAATGGCTGCGAAATTGGGGAACACTAGCACTCTGTAACTGGAGTATCTCTACACAAGGAAAGCTCTTCAAATTTCTCTGTAACTCTCGAAAATTGCAAAAGTAACCCTTATGTATGAATGATCTCTGTATTTATAACAAAGGCGATAATATATGAAGCAACGGTCATTTAGAATCGACCCGTCGGCAGTATTAATTGCATGGACAAGACAACAACCGTCGTTTCGATCCTCATTAATTGCTGAAATCCGATCAAATTTCCCTAGAAACGTGTGTGCAGGCGCCGATCTCATCGAAGATTTTACCAAATCTGGAAAAATCATTATACTGTTGCCAAATCTAGGGCAATGGATACCGGTCGTATCCGGATTAACTGCTTGTCAGAAGGCGAAGTGACTGGCCTTCTGTCCCTTTTCAAAAGTGTCTACGTGGCATGGGGAAACATCGCCTTGCTGCAATGCCTCACCGCATCATCGCAACAAAATGCTGGCATGAACCTCCTTAACATTCAAAACTCCGCAAGCGTCCTGCGACTTGTGCAACATAAACTTATACATAGCTTTTTTTATTTTTTTTCGTCCGCTCCAATCACTCTCTTGGGGAATGTTTTAACCCGTATAGTGACTTCTTTAGCTTGCAAACCAAAGATGGATAAGAGATGTAGCCCTCAGACTACTTCATGTATATCTCCTCATGAAGATCTCCATGTAGAAAGGCTGACTTAACATCCATATGATGCACTTCCTAGTGCTTAGATGCTGAAATTGCCAAAACTAGGCTGATGGAGTCCATTTTTGCAACCGGTGCAAAAGTATCATGGTAGTCCACACCTTGGACCTAAGAGAAACCTTTTGCCACTAGCCTTGCCTTATATTTTTAGGTGATGCCATCATCAGCAACCTTGTTCCGAAACACCCACTTGCATTGAACCAATTTCCTTCCCGGAGGAAGAGAAACTAGCTCCCAAGTAGTGTTTTTCTGAAGAGAATTCATCTCTTCATCCATGGCAACTTTCCATCTCGAATCCTTTCGAGCATGGTAGTAGGATTTTGGGTCTAAAATAATCATCAAATAACAATTTTTGGAAAGCAAATTATCATGACAAGAGAGCGCAATACTTGCTCTTTGGAAATCAGACCGGGTTCTCCTTGGATCATCTGGATTTCCAATGTTATCTCCTGCGGAGGAGAGTGTATGTCGGGCCCATGTGGGAAGATGATTTTGTACTTCAGGCTCTAATTCAACATCTAACGTTTGTTGTACACTAATATCAGAAATCAAAGGATCCAAATCAGGGTCATCACCCCCAATTTCATCATCCAAATATTCAGTAGAATAGGAAGGAAATTCAGCAGTTTTCTCCTTCACTAGTTCCACTTCCTGAAGAGGCTCATCGAACTTGACACTCCTTTTGATTATGATCTATTTTGTTTTGATATCTAGTAGATTGAAACCTTTTGATTCATCAAGATTCCCAATAAATAGACATTCTATGCTTTGCGGTTGCAAAGCCCTTCTTTTATCGAGTGGAATTCGAGTCCATGCAGTGGACCCAAACACCCGTAGGTTCGATACATATGGCTTGTGTCCGAAGTATGCTTCGAAAGGGGTCTTCCCTTTCACAGATGAGTGTGGAACTCTATTCTGAATGTATGTTGCAGCATGCATGGCTTCATCCCACAAATTTGTAGCCAACTTCTTTGATTCCAACATACAGGTGGTCATCTCCTTGAGAGATCGATTCTTCCTTTCCGCTACACCGTTCTGCTGGGGAGTGTAGGGAATTGAATGTTGGACCTGAATACCACTTTGGGAGCATATGTGCAACAAATCATTACTGACATACTCCCCACCATTATCAGATCTCAAGATCTTGATCTTAAGCCCAGAGGCATTCTCGATCAAGGCCTTTAGTTCAGAGAATTTTTCACATACTTTAGACTTCTTTTTTAGAAAGAAGACCCTTGTGTTCCTTGAAAAATAATCAATAAAATTCAAAAGATACCTTGATCCATTCATGGATGTGACAGGCATCAGATCACTGATATCAAAATGTATCAACCCTAAGACGCATGTAGCTCGGTTTGCCTTCCCCCGATCGAACTTGTGCTCAGGGTGTTTTCCAACTACACAGCCCTTGCAAATTCTAGTGGTTTCCTTAATGACCAGGAGGCCTTCAACCATGGATTTTTTCTATAATTGCTGCAAATATTTGAAATTTAGATGGCCAAACCTTTCATGCCACAACCTACTAACTTCATTCCCATGAGTTAGCAGTGCGGTGGGCTTTGCATCCACCACAAAGTGGGAGAACTCATAGGCTTTTGCATGATGGTTTGCAAGGCTTTTAGCAACAAGTTTCCCGGATGCAAGTTCTGTTATCTCAAAATCATTCAGGCTGAAAGATACTCTCTTAGGCACTCCTGTATGTGTCATCTGATAGACACTAAGGAGATTTGATGCCAGAGATAGTACATACAAAACATTTGAAAAATAGCCATTCTCAAGATCAACCGTACCTTGTCCTTCTGAAATGATGGTGGAGTCATCTCCCATGTGGATGGGGATGGATTTGCTGGTCTCTAAGGATGAGAAGGAGTCTCTTTCAGCCATCATGTGGTTTGAAGCTCCAGAATCAATCAAGAGTGCTTTGGACTTCGAAGTGCTTGCCATGAGGGCATGACCTCTTTCATGTTGTGGTTCTCGATCTTGCTGATCTCTCCTCCGAAAGCTTTCTGGAAGATTGATGTGATTTCTCTCAAGGAGAGAGGTAGATTCATCAAGCTTCTTCTTTATGCAGGCATGTTCAGGGTGGAAGCCCTTCCTACAGTATGAACACTTGACTTTTTCCTTTCCATGATGCCCTTTTCCTTTGTTCTTCTTTGAGCTGGAAGACTCATCATGCTGCTGGTTTTCAACTTCAGGCTTAGGAGCTTAGAATTTCGTTTTTGGGATCTTCTATTTCTTTCCTTTACCCTTCAGATCTTTGGGCCCCAAGACATAGAGGGCTTGATCATGGGAGGATCTGATGATTCCCATTTGGACAAGGTTATCATGTTCACTTGTTAGGGACTCAATAAAGGCATTGAGTGTAGGCATCTTCCATCTAGGGGCTGTGAGCTTCCCCGCACGGAATGTAGAGACAAAAATTGAATAATGAGCTCCAATTTTGAAGAGTATGGCAAGGATGAGCTGATCATCCTCCTCCACTTTTCATTGCTTCAACACTAAGACAATGTGCTTGAACTTTGTGAAAAAGTCATTCAAGGTCTCGAAATTGGAAGGCTGGAGAGACATCAATTCATTTTTGAGTTGGTAAACTTTCAAATCATCCTACTTTCCATACAGGGTTTCCAATTTGTCCTGAATTTCCTTTGGAGTCTTCAATCCCGAAGGATGGAAAAGAAGATCCTGAGAAACAGAGAGGCACAAGAATCCAAATGCTTCATCCTTCTTGTTCAAGAATCTAGCTTTGTCTGTCACAGAACCAGGCTCTTCTTTAGTGTCCATAGTGACCCTATAGAGTCCTCTAGCACGTAGTTGGATCTCCATATCTCCTTTCCATGAGTGGAAATTGAACGGAGACAAAAGATATATGGAAGAAGCCATCTGAATCTGCTGGAGCGAATGCTTTCACCTGTTAAAAACTTGAAAATCACAACAAAAGGGGCAATGTAAGGTCGGACAACCTGCACATTTTAGGCTTTCATCACACCCAGCATAGTCAATCAAGCAAGCTTGATCAACAAGTTCTTTACTTGGGGTATTAAGTGGTAAGCCTTGGCTTCTGGTGCAGTGCTAGATTTTTTAGCTATTGCTCAATTTTCATTCAAGATATGTCAAAAACCTTGTTTTTGAGAGATCTAAGCTTCGTCCCAGTGTGAGCTCTGATACCATATTAATCTGTCACAGTAATATAGGGACTAGAACACAGTCTCATCAAAGATTAATAACAATAAGACATGAAAATGGTGTAATAGTGCTACAAAATGAGTAGTCGCTCTGTATATTCACACAAAGAATGAGTAATACAATACAATGATCATGCTACAAGCATGAATGACTAAGCAATTCAAATTCCTAAGGAGGTCATTCGAATTGAATGAGTGATTCTAGCTTAACTGAATGTAAGCCACAGTCAACACTCAAGTTAACCACTGATCAAAACCCTAATTGACTCAACTAAGCCCTAACTAAAGTCGGTGTGCAATAAATGACTGAGTCTAACTGAAAGTAGCTCAGACACATGTCACTGCAAGCTAACCAACAAGTGGTAGCGAATCAATGACTCCAATGAACCCCGATGAGGTTAACTGAAGTGTACTTGACCATCAGAAATGATTGGAGGCGCCCCTGTTGACTCCAGTTCATTAAATAATCAATAAATAATCAATTTAATGAAGGAATGCACCTTCACTGCTCTGTTTAACTGATTGTAACCATTAGTTAGCAATATGGGGTATTAATGACACTCAGATCACCCCCGGAGTGCTCCAGTTAGCCTCCCCAAATGTAGGAGAAGGCTAAGTTAGCCTCCTTGACTGAAGGTAGGCGTGGGTGTGATCTAACTGATGTCATCTAGTGCTCCTCTGATGTCAATTAAGTCAATAAAACTTAGGATAGTGGTTTAACTAGGCCAAATTGACCAAAATGAGTGTGTATGGTGGTAAATGTCTTCAACAAGGAGGGTGCACCTTTCTGTGTAAGAAGTTTCTCATTTTTTTGTATTTTCAATTTTTGACCTAACACTACTGTCGGAAAAAACTAAGGCATCCGATATTTTGCAATTCTATCAACATTTTTGGGAAAATAAGTATGTTGCTTAACTCACCTTGAGGAGGTGCATATTTCTATCCAATCCAATCTAAAAGACACCTAAGTTGAAAAAATAGGGTTTCTTTGTCAAACCCTAGGTCCACTAGAAGCAGTCTTCCATAAAAGCTTTCAAGCAAGCATCAAGTTGAAGCAATCTCATTGGTAAGTTCTATTCTCTCTACTTCCATTTGAGGTTCTCATTTTTATCATGATGACAAACATTACCAAGCTTGAGGACAATATTGAAGGAGTCGAGGTATTTTGAGCATGGAAGCATAGAGTGCTTCTCATACTTGAAGAAGCATGACTTGGAGAACTATGTCAAAGAAGAAGTTGCAGATATAGAGGGAGATGAAGACAAAGCACAAGAAGGACTTAATCAAAGCCAAGAGGATTATTTTCGTCTCCATTGGATCTCACATGTATCATCCTTGAAGAATACCAACGATATGTTCAATGCAATGACCAACTTGTATGAAGGAAATCATATCAACAGGAAGATGACCTTGAGAACTCAACTCAAGGATGTGAAGATGCAAATCTCAGAAAGCATTCAATCTAACTTCATACAGATCTCTCAACTCAAGGAGAAACTAGAAGCCATTGGAGACAATGTTGAAGAAGCAAAAGCGGAGATTACAACCTTGAATAGTCTCCCAAGTTCATGGGAATCTTTCATTCAAGGGATTTTCTTTATAAGGAATCTCACTTATGGAGGAATGCATGTAAGAAGAAGCTCGATTGATAGCAAAAGAAGAAGAGATGGATGAATATGATAATCAAGCCCTAACAACTCATGCCAATAAGAGAAAGAACAAGAAGGAATAACATTCTTGCAAGAATAAAAGGACTTCAAAAGAAGGACCTCTCACAGCTCAAATGTTTCAGCTGTGATGAGAAAGGACACGTTGTAGAAAAATGTCTCAAGAAGAAAGAATGGAAGGATGATATGATCAAGAAGTAACAGTCGACCATGTGGAATGATGTTTGGAGACTTGAAGGGGATTTTTGTAAAATTATTCCAAGTAGATCTACAAGATCAAGCATACAACATATGGAAGTATAAGGAGATACAAAGCAAGGTTTGTGGTTTCTCTCAGAGAGAGGGAGTCTATCATGGTGAGACATTGCTCTAAGGACCATACACACATCTTCAGTGATTAATATTACACTAAACAATTGATGTAATCGAAGTAGAAGAATAGACCGAGCAACCTCCAATATTTGGGACTGTCTATAGAGAACCACCTATGCGCAGAAGGATTTGTACAAGCTCAGTAGGCACCCATGGGATAACACATACAATTATATGTGGAGCTTGAGGATCAACTAGAGTGATGGATCCCAACCTTTACTACAAGGTTGAAGATAGAAGCATATAGAGGACGAGAAGCTCATAGATGGGTGCAAGAGAAACTTGCAACAAAGTTTGAGATGGAGGATCTTGATATCCAGCGACATAGATGGATACACAGAATATTAGCGGTAGAGAAGGTTACCTGTCACTCAAATGTCTCGATGCAGAGAGCACAAGATGAAAAGGAAGGATGGTGCTCCACTTTAGAGGGAGTGACTACGGTAGATCTCAAATTCTGGTAATCTTGACATGATTCTCAAGATTAGATGTACATTTTCCTTAGCCAAGGAAAATGTGTGGTTCAGATAAGGTTTGAAATGTTGCGATAGACCAATGACATCAAACTTGAAGTCAATATGTGATCCTACTTCATAAATAATTGATGTCACAATCTGCAGGCCGAATACTTGTTCGTTGATGTACTTGATGAACATGAGGCCAAATATTTGCTTTGCAGAGCCGAGATGTGTTCACATGATTGTGACAAAGAACATGGTGTGGTGCCTGAATGGTACAATTCAACATGGTCTCATATGCGAGAGACCAGAGGATCTGCCTGCAAGAATACAATGATTCCAATTAAGTTGACAATGCTACAAACATAAAGAGTACTCCAACATGTTGTAGAAAGAAGACTATTGTTTCTCTTGGTGCAACCAAGGATGAATATATTGCAACTGAGAAGAAAGCAAGGGAAGAATCCTCAAGTGGTGAGGAATATGTAATTTGATCTAGAAAAATTCTAATAAAGACAAAGATCATACTCTTATCCATTTCAGCTTTGGATAAGAAGGGATGCATTTGTAGGTCACACAGATTCAATACCAATACACAGTTCTATGTGATCTATGGTGTAAGAAGACTTGCTTAGTATTCCCAATTATGAGCAAGATGGGATCAGGTCCTCAGAATCAGACGATGAAGTAGAGCATGTTGCCAGAGACTCTAGTAACTCATGCAAGGAGATAGTGATCAAGATGGATCCCACCAAACCAACAAAGATATATACTTGAATTGTCATTTCCTATATATCTAGTTGTTCAGTTGTTTACATATATATGTTCTTACATCTAGGAAGTGTATTATGCATGTTAGAGTATTTTCTTTTGTGAACAATTTACTACTAATATGCATATGATGGGTAAGTGACTTATGGTGATGTACAACATTCTATTGCTACTTATCTAGAATGAAACCTTTTTGCTGACATGTTGGGAGTAGTGCACACTCGCAATAATGTCTTAGTAGAGATGGAAGGCATCTAGAAAGTTGTCGTATGTATATTAGAAATGGATGAATGTTGTATTAGCTGAAATAGTTGCATGATTATATGACTTATATCTTTATGCGTAAGAATTTGTCATTATGAATATGTTATGAAATGTTTATAATCATACAACTGTATTTGACTTGTAGGAAGGATTGTATGCAATCACCTACAAGAGAAGAATGATGCAATTGCGAATGCACAAGAGAAGAATGATGCAGTTGTGGATGTACAAGAGAAGAATGATAAAGAACAAGTTGCAGAAGGGATTTGTAAAGCTCAAGTATGTTCCTATAGAGGAACAAGTGGTAGATGTGTTGACTAATGCTATGTCTCATGTAAAGTTTAAATACTTTCGAGACAAGATTGGTGTAGTCCTGAAGGACCTCCCTCAAAAGAGGGAGTATAAGATGTAGAAGGATTTATGTTGTAGTGGTGTGGTAGCTAAGTCTATGGTAGGGTATGTCTGTCTAGGCTTGTTGGCCCGAAAGGGTACGGTAAGTTAGAAAAGGCATGTTGATCCTAGGGGGATTAGTAAGTATGGCTAGGATTTTTCGGCCTGGAAAGTTTAGTAAACCATACAAGGCTTGTTTGGCCCCCAGGGACATCCATCTGTTTGACTAGGCTTGTTGGATCGAAAGGGTTAGTAAGTCAGACAAAATGCCCAGGTGGATCTACCAAATAAACCACCGTGATGCTGCTCCATAAGGCCAAAGGGAAAGAGGTGGTTTCAGTATTTCTATACTGATAAGGTAGGTTCAGTATTCTTATACTTATATTCAAGAGGTGGTTTCAACATTTCTATAATAATGAGAGAGGTTCAATATTACCATACTGATGTGCAAGAGGTGGCTTAAGTATTCCTATACTGATGAGGCGGGTTCAATATTCTTAACTGATGTTCAAGAGGTGGTTTCAGTATTTCTATACTGATGAGGAAAGTTTAGTATTCTCATACTGATGTGCAAGTGGTGGTTTCAATATTCATATACTAATAAGGCAGGTTCAGTATTCTCATACTGATGTTCAAGAGGTGGTTTCAGTATTCCTATACTAATGAGGTAGATTCAGTATTTTCATACTGATGTTGATGAGGTAGGTTCAGTATTTTCATATTGATGTTGATGAGCTAGGTTCAATATTTTCATATTGATGTTGATGAGGCATGTTCAATATTCCCATACTAATTGATGATGATGAGGTAGTTTCAGTGTTCCCATACTGATGATGATGAGGTAGTTTCAGTATTCCCATACTGATGATGATGAGGTAGTTTCAGTATTTCTATATTGATGTTGATGAGGTTTGATTCAATATTTCTTTACTGATTTTACAAATAATGATTTAGCATTTATTTGTTGATGATGGGGTTTTATCACTAACATGTTAATTATGTTTTTTTTGTCACTTTAGTATTCATATATTGATGTTGCAGGTATATGCTTTGGTAATCACATATTGGTATGCTAGAGGATGATTCAGTATTCACATACTGATATGGCAAAATATGCTTTAGTACTCACATACTGATATGGAAGAATATGCTTCAGTATTCACATATTAATATGGGAGAAGATGATTCGGTACTCACATACTTATATGGAAAAAGATGATTCATTACTCACATACTGATATGGCAGAAGATGATTAAGTATCCACATACTGATATTGCAGAAGAAGACTTGATATCCACATATTGATATTGCAGAAGAATACTTAGTATCCACATACTGATATTGCAGAAGAAGACTCAGTATACACATGTTGAGATTGTAGAAGAAGACTCAGTATCCACATATTGATATTGCAAAAGAAGACTCAGTATCCACATACGATATTGCAAAAGAAGATTCAATATCCACGTACTGATGTTGAAGAAGATGATTCAGTATTCAAAAGATGATATAGTATTCACACATTGGTGATGTAGAAGATACTCCAGTCTTCACATAATGATGTTGCATATGAGGATGCCTCAGTATTCACATACTGATGATGATGCAGTTCCAAATTGATGATGAAGGAGAATGATGTTGTTCCAAAAATTCCTATGACATATAGAGATTCACAAGCCAGATGTACAGTTGTAGTGGTGGTTGTTGTTGATATAGAATACCTTGCTAGTTAAGAGGGATTGTTAAAGAAATGTAAGTTCGGAAGATATTCTAATGCACATCCTTTGGAGATATTATTCCTTCGTTCGGAGATGTCATTGATGTAATTGGTCATGTAAAAGTCATGATGTAAAACCTTCGTTGTAATTCGGGGCAATAGTACCCACAAAAGTATTCTATAAATGTTATTTTGAGTCTCCCTAGGTAGGTCAGCCCTAATTAGAGAACCTGGCTGACCTAGTTGGTTCCCAGGATAAATCTTTGTGTTCTCTTGTGCGGTTGTGCTTCTATTTATTTCGGGGATCCTTTGCTTATGGTTATGAAGTTATGATACTAAATGTTTTTAGATATTGTATAACCAGTAAAATTCTAACAAGTTTTAGATTTGACAACAAATGAATTATGGGCATTAATTTTATGAGTAACTAGCTGAGGATTGAAACCAAGTTGAAATTTGAGCAAAAAAGAACATGGTGTTAAGGCTTTGAACATAATAAACCAATAGTTAACACAAGAGGGAAACAAGGGTATTGTTGATTTAATTCACCTGGCAACGTGGGCTTGACTTGTTGGTTGTTTAGTGAAGTATGTCTTTGAATTTTGGCTTGCGGTTTGAGGATAGGTTGGAGGGTGCATCAAATTTCAGTCCATGGAAGGAAAGGATTACTTTGTTGTTGGAGGAATGTGAGTTATGAGAAATAGTTGAGAAAATTGTCACAATTCCTACCGATCTTGATCCTTTAGTTGAATATAAACAAATAATGTTAAGGACAAATGGATCATTCTCGATGTAGTGAAAGACCATACTATGCCTCATTTAATCGATAAAAATAATGTTTTTGATATGTGGGTAGCATTGAAAAAGCTATATCAAAGCAACAATCAAAACAGGAAAATGGTTTTAAGGGAAAAATTGACAAATACTAAGATGACTAAGACTGAAAATGTAACATCATACCTTACCAGGATCTCACAAGTACATGATGAGTTGGGTGTTGTTAGAGAGAAGGTGGAGGATACAAATTTGCTTAGGACTGCCTTGAATGGTTTCTCAAAACCATGGCTGGACTTTGTGGGTTCTATTGTTTCCAAGGAGAACATGCTTACATGGTCTAGACTTTCAAATAAGCCACATAGGTCAACAACATGGGGATGATGAGGAAAATGTTTCTCTCACAGGGAAGAGCGAGAAAAGGATGAAGAAAGGCTTGAGTGGTGGGTTTAGATCGAAAGGTGAATAGAATAATGGCATGTGCAATGCTAAATGCTTTCTTGCCACAAGTTTGGTCATTATGCAAGACATTGTCCAAATAAGAAGAAGAAGAAGTCAGAGGTAGCATCATGAGCTAAGGTAGATGAATTTTCTACCAAGTTCGATAAGGATTTCTAATTGGTGACTTGTCTCGCTTCTAGTTCATATTCCTCCAGTATTTGGTACATAGACAATGGTGCCTCTAGTCATATTCCTCTAATATTTGGTACGTGAGCACTTCACTGAGTTATTTGAGGGTATCTTGGATGTGGATATTGAGTTGGGTGATGATTCCAAGGTCATAGTATTGACCTTGGAACATTTTCATTTCAGAGAGACTTACAACAGCCTTTGGTGGTGAAGGAGGTCTTATATGTTATGAGGTTAGCTAAGAACTTGACTTTAGTGTCAACTATAGAAGATTTCATATTTGTATTGATTTTTTCAAGATGGGAAGGTGCTTATTCACTTGAAAGAGTCCAATTCGAGGACAACAAAGGTGAATTGAATCAAGTGTGGGAAGCTTTATAGGTTCATGTTTCAAAGAGCATGGGCATTGATACACTATAGTGGCTATGATAGGTGAAAGCTATGGAATAACACACTTGCATCATGGTGTTCTTACAATACTAAGAGAGATTGTTACAAAACTTCCAGAATTTAGAGTAGAGGAGCAGGATGTGTACAAGGGGTGCACACTTGGAAAATACTCCGACAACTTTTCTTAGCAATGACAGCAGGAGAGGATAGGTATTGGAGTTGAAACACTTAGATGTTTGTGGGCCCATGTCAGCCATGTCCTTCTGTGGATATGAGTACTATGTCGCTTTCATAGATGATTTCTCCATGAGGACTCATATCTACTTCTTGAATACCAAGGATGGGGTCTTCAATAGATTTCAAGAGTTCAAAGCTCTTATGGAGAATCAAATACAGAAGAAGATCAAGGTGTTGAGGTTTAACAATGGGCATGAGTATTCCTCCAATGATTTCAAGAACTTCTATGCTTTAGCAGGAACCAAGAGAGAGATGATTGTTCCTTACCACCCTTGGCATAATGGGGTTGCAAAAAGGAAAAATGGATCCATAGTTGGGGCTACAAAAGCTATGTTACATTACCAAGATCTACCATTGTTTCTTTGGGAAGAGGCATGCAACATTGCAGTATATGTGCATAATAAGATCCCACATCAAGCGTTGGGGAAGAAGACTCTCAAGGAGGATTTCACTGGAAGGAAGCCTGAGGTGGGGCACTTTTGCATATTTAGGAGCCTTACTTACTCCCATGTCCATTATGAGAAGAGGACAAAGTTAGATCCAATTGCAAAGAAGGGGATATTTGTTGGATATAGTGAGACTTCAAAGGCTTTTGGATTTATATTCTTTCAATGAGGAAAATAGTGGTTAGGAAGGATGTGAAATTCGAGGAGGAGAGGGCACTAAGGAGGTCTCACACACTATCTTTATTTGGAGGAAAGAGCAGCAAGTCCCATAGAATTCACAGGTACCACAAGTTACAAGGCCATTGGGAACTAGTTCATAGGTTTCAAGGGTTACATGTTTCAAATTATAGGTACATAAATCATAGGTGCTCAAACTTCAGGATCACAGTCTTCAGATGGCAAGGATGTGCAAGAAATACCTACACCACTAGAGGCACTTCAGGGAAGAAGAAGTCGAGATGAATTTTGTTGATGCCTTTCACGCACCTGGGGGTTAAGCGCAACATAAATCTTCAACTTTCTAGGTGTGTCCCTGGTGGCAAGTCTCGAGTCAAGTACTCTCACTTGATCTTGACTCCTCGATTTAGGAAAAACTGCTAATGAAGCCAAGGGGGTTGGTCCCTAAGAAATAGTTGTCTAAGGTTCTTAAGTTTTAATCGTTAATGATGAAAGTAAGTTGTTTAGGATTTTTTTGAAGTAAAATTATTGAGATAAGATTGCTTGCAAATTTAAATAAATATTCCAATAGCATAACATCAACACATAAGCTTCCAATGGAGTCAAAGTAAAATAATGTTGTTGAAATGAAATGTTTGCAATGTGTCTTGGTCAGTTTTAATTATTAAAATATGAGTTGAGTTACGGGAAGGGGATTCTTGATATACTAAAAGTAATGAGAATATATCCAGAAGATGATGAAAGTGATTCCTCACTAAAAAATGTGGGCTAAATCAAAATCTCTGAGAAGGTTTCCAACAGTACACCAACAAGGATGTAGCTTAATTGTATCTCGAGGTCGCTACTTATTGGTTCTCACTTCCTTTGAAGAATTTTCCCACGATTGTCAAATACCGTACGTTGAATCTTCATAATGTTTTTTGGGGAGTTGATTTTATTAATGGATTATTAGATTAATGTGTATAATTTAGAGAGTGTCGAAAACCACTTTTGATTCCCCAATAACTAGGCAAATCACACAGAGGGAAAGAGCATACATGAGTTTATGAAAAAAAATTATTCCAATTTGATGAAGCAAAGATGTTTGTAAAATCAAATATAGTAATGAAAAATTAAACCGCGACTATGTGTCACTTTCTGATCATCCACCAATAATCGACAAAAAAAACTTTGGTTGGTGGTGAGAGCATACTTCGTGGCAACGAGTCAGGTATGAAATTTAAATATGAAATCAAAGAAAACAAGTAAACTATACAACCTTTCTAGAAGGTGGAGTGTGTGCATGTGTTGAGTAGTAAAATGCAAACCATGAAGGAGACTGTGAACCCCCCCAAGGGGGATGGAGTGTGGGCGTTGTGTATCCCACTTGCTTTCTTTATTAATGAATTTATAATATGATGAAAATATTAATTATGATTGCACTTTGATCCTTGAAAAGGATTGAAAGGCTTACAATGCTGCCGGAAGAGAAAAGGAAAGAAGAAAAGGGATGGAGGATGGAGTTTTTTATGTCCCGAGTGACCCGAAACTGGAAATTTGAATAGTATATCCTCCTCCTTTTCTCAAAAAATGATAAAAACCAACAATTTAAATATGTTATAAAGTCGTAAATTAATAAAAACAAATACATAATCTACACTACTCAAAATGCTCAAAAAAATGTAACTTTTTTATTATTAAAAATGACACTTTGAGAGACTAAATCGGATCTAGTTTAAGATGAATTTTTAAAAATGAATCTAGATCTGATATATATGCTTCATTAAAATTAGATTTAATATCTAATAATGATCTATCCAATTTTACTAAGCATCAAGTAACTGTAACCAAGAAGAAAGATTGAATTTTTAGAGAAGAAGAGTGAAATTCTCAAGCCCATGCTTGAAAGAAGTGAAGGAGAGAGGGATCTGCAAGGCAACAATGTCAAGTGCAACAAAAGGTATGTTGTAAAAGAGAAGTGGATGCAATCAAGCTCCAAGCCCCTTCTACCTGAGATAATCTTGCAACAACTAGACAATTTCTCATACAAACGAGGTTAATCCAGTCAATCTCATTAATAAAAAAAGCAGGAGAGCATAAGTATAACCAACTACAGTCTGCTACTCCTACAAAATTCTAATAATGAAATGTACATAAGTAAATTGACAGCAGCAAATACTTATAAAAATTTACCTAGATCTAAACACATCATTTGATAGAAATAAAACATGAAATTCAACCGATTTCACCTCAAATTTGACCAAGTCACAAGCTGACAATGCAATCACACATACTAGCCTCCAAATCCTTAAATCTTATTAAAAAAATATCAGCAACAAAAATACAATGGGCATAGGTTCAATACATCCCGCTGAATGAGGGTGAAGACCTTGCTTTTATAGCCATAAAACAATAGAAACCCCCCAACGGGGTGCAATTCCCAATGAGGAGGTGGTTCTGGTGGTTGAGAGAAAGGTGGGGGGAGGTTTGAATTCATGGGAGAGGAGTATGACACTTCTCATGAGGTATCCCACTTGTTTTGGGAAGCCTCCACCTCCTCTAATTGCTTCTTCCATGTGGCAAGCTACACCCTCCATGAGAGAATGCGCCCCCCTTTGGTGGAAGTGAGTTGGAGCTCCTCCCTTGATGATAGAAGATGCTTTTCTATGCTCATAAATGCCTCATACAACATCCTCAAAAACCTCGATACCTCAAAGACAAGTCCCAGACAAGCTGCCTTTGATTCAAGAATTGGATTTTCTCCAATTTTCCCATTTATTTGATCCTCTGAGTCATTTTGGAGATAAAATCAAAATTAATATTTGAAAATTACTAATTTGAATCTTAAAAGTGGGTTTAGGGGTTAAGTGGGAGCTCTGGGTCTAAAAACAAGCATCCCCATGACCAAATTGGCTCCATAGGCCCAATTTTATGACCTTTTGAACTTTTACAATTAAAATACACCTTATCGATGGTTTTATTATAAAAAATAAAAAATAAAAATCCTATGAAAGACTTAACGAATGTCCACGAAACTTTGGGACTATGACTAGAATGGTATAATACATATATCATAGGAATTAATAACCTTTTAAGACATAATCACCAATTTCACCATCCTGACTTTGGAAGATTTTGAGTGAAAAACTCAAAAATTATATGTCACTTAAAAAAGCATCTCATAATTGATGAGGGACAAAACACTCAAGGATGATGACCTTGGTGACCAAATCATAAGAAGGCCAATCCTTTTACAAAAAGAAACCATCATGCTATGTCGTTTATTACAATTTCCCCAAAGGGGTGTGAACATGCAAAAAAGGGACCACAACTGGCCCTGATGAAACCATGGAACTTCCTAAGCATTGAGTAAGAACATTGATTTGTTCCAATCCTTGGTGACTAACTTGAAAAATCCCCTAAGTGCAACTTAGTGGATAAAAACTCCAATAGAGTCTAAAGTATGCAAAGGATCATGTGGAGAGTCCCAAAAGAGTTGTCAAGGAGAGCATGCCACAATAGAGATTATGTAGCTATGTGGATTTGATGAGCAAAATATGTGGCCAAGAACCTTCCACTTTTGAGGAAGAAGTTGACCAACATGTATGGAGAGATGCCATGGTGGAAGAGTATGCTTCCATCATGAAGAATGATGTATGGGAGGTTGTTTTGAGGCCTAAGGGGAAGTCAATGGTGACTTCCAAGTGCCTCTACAAAATTAAGCATGTTACAGATGGCAACATTGAGAAGGACAAAGATTGGTTTGTGGCTCGGGGGTTCTCATATCTAAAGGGAGTAGACTATGAGGAGACCTTTGCACCAGTAGCGAGGTACACTTCGATTAGGGGTATCATGTCCATTGTAGCAAATATTGGTTGGAGTCTTCATCAAATGGATGTGAAGACTGTATTTATAAATTGCATCATAAAATGGGAAGTGTATATTGAGCAACAACAAGGGTTTGAAGTGCATGGGAGACAGTCCCATGTGTGCAAATTGAATAAGGCTCTAGATGAACTCAAACAAGATCCTAGAGCTTGGTATGCTAGGATTGATAGATACTTGTTAGAGTTGGGCTTTGTGAAGGGTGAGACTGATCCAAATCTATACTACATCTAGGTTAATGGGGATCCAATTATTCTTATCCTTTATGTGGTTGACCTCTTTCTTATGGGGTCATAAATGCTCATCCGAGAATGCAAGGGAGATCTAGCTACAAGGTTCAAGATGAAGGATATTGGTATGATTGATCCGGCGGATTATTCCTCTGTAAAGATCCAATATGGTACATGGTTCAAAGAAGCCGCGGGTGAAAAATCGGACGCAAAAATACACAGATCGAAGGAGATCTCCTTCCGCGACATCGGAAGTCGGAAGCGCATCTCTGTCCGCAACATAGGGCGACAAAACGACTGATTTATCCGCGGGATAACTGGGAAGCCAATCTTAACGCGTCGAAAGTCGGAAGCATTTCCCTTCCGCAACGGCGGAAGCTTAACGTCAGTCGGAGCGATTCGGGAGCCGCAATGGTGGATAGATAAAGGATAACGCTTCTGGCAGCTGCAATGGCGGAGGCCAAGAATTACGGGTTGAAAAGTCAAATCGGGAGCCTTTATCAACTGGCAGTTCGCAACGGTGGAAACCAAAGTAACTAAATCCTCCGACTCGAAAACCAGCCGACAGCCAATTAAGACCATTGGAGCCCATTGCTTATCCTCTTCCGAAACGGCGAAGCACGGTTGACTAAAACTTCCCGAAGTTCAGTTTACGTATGGTTTCGGAGGTCAGATCCTTGGCATGGCAGGATATTTCATAATGCTCACAGCTTATTCGTAACAGTTGGCAAGCTTTTCTTGGCAGTTGTGCCACAGCTGGAATAACGACGAAAGGCATATGAACAGCCTTGATGCCGCATTTCATGGGATGTGAACAGTCGCATTTCTTTGAACGTTTTGGCTCCTTCGTAACGACAAAGATGGGTAATGAACGATTAGAGGAGTTTTGGAAGGGCGGCAGGGCAACGTTTTCTCGGTTATGAGAAGCTTGGAGAGAGCATTTTGGGAAAAGAAAACTATCCATGTGTTGTTCCTTGTGAAGTCGACTATCCTCAGTTATAACTTGGTTGCTTTTGTCTGTTGAAGCCCAGTTTTGTAACTTTCAGAGAGGAGTCTTGAAGACTTTACTGTTAATGTTCAGTTGCTGTGATTGTAAAGAGTCGATTGTCTTCTCTGTTTTATTTGTCTTTTCTTTGCTTCTGAAGGCCAATTTGTATTATTCCAGAGAAGGGGTCTTGCAGACTTTTGTCCATACTGCTAAAAGTGATTTGCAAAGTCCAAAACCATTTGTACCATTTTAAAGCCATTAATTGGATCGGTTCCCATTGGAGAGGGACCCGGAGACGTAGCCCAATGGAGGGGGTGAACTCCGTTATCAACTTCTGTTTGGGACTCTATTTTTGTGTTTTCTTCCTTGTATCTGTCTATCAGTGTTGTGGTTTTCATTCCTATTCGGAGCATTTAATTTCTGTTAATGCTGTTCCGTTAATTAACCTGTTGCATGCATTCTTTTACAACAAACTTTTAATGCACTAAAGTTGAGGTCCTATGGATCAATATTTGGTATCAGAGCTGGTTGACTGTTGTGCGAGTTTGTGAATGCTTACCAGGTCTAGGTTAAAGGTTGGTGAAGGAGAATTAGTTGAAGGAGATCCTGAGATTGGCTCCAGGAGAACATTCTCAAGAA
>LPNX010447958.1:158525-188092 GCA_001517045.1 Pseudotsuga menziesii
GAAGCAATTTTATCCTTTAGGTCACATGCAGCAATTAACCATGAATTGGCAACTGTTTAGACAAGCTAAAGGACAAAGCATTCGAGATTATACTCATGAATTCAGAAAGAGGGATATTGCATTGAATGTTTCATTAAATACACAGGAAACTCTTCTTAAGTACATTGGTGGCATGCATTCTTATTTGAATCATACTTTGTTGATGTTTAATCCCAGTAATTTGGATGATGTATGTGTTCAAGCTACCCATTTAGAAGCCAGGGGTAAGCATGCTAATGATACTTTTGTGAAGAAGTCATTTAAATCTGACAGCAAATCGAAAGGTAAAGATAAGGGAAAAAAGAAGATGGCTACTGTTAAGAAAGAGGGTGAAAATCCTACATGTTCGCATTGTCATAAGGGACATGATGTCTCTAAGTGCTGGAAACTTCATCCGGAGTTAAGGCCAAAGAAGTATGGAGGAAACAAAGACAAAGGAAAAGAAAAAGCCATTGCAGCAGCTATTCAAGACTTGGGATCCGACTCAGGTGATGAAACAAAGGTTACAGCTGTCAGAATCCAAGGTAAGGATAACAGTATCTCACTTCCCATTGATGCAAAATCAAGTTCTAGTGCAAGTACAAGTCTGCCATCTACTTCTAAGCAAAATGATAAAGATAGAAGTGCACTGCTTCATGTTCGTGTCATTGCAAATCACACAAAGATTGATACATTGTTTGATAGTGGTTCACAAGTAAATCTGATATCAGAAGAAGTGGTTAAGAAATTGCATTTAGTTACTGTGCCTCGTGAAAAGCCCTATCCTCTAGGTTGGGTTACTAATGATACACGATTGCAAGTTACCAGGAAATGTGTATTAAAATTTGCAATTACTGAAAAGTTTAGGGATGAGGTAGAATTGGATGTAGTACCACTTGACATTTGTGGAATTGTACTTGGGAGTCCATATTTGTATGACCGAAAAGCAGTCTTTTATAGAGAGCAGAATAAGTATCATGTTTTTAAAGAAGGTATGGAATATATTGTACGAGCACATAAGATAAAAACAAATCTAGCAATAGTGTCTGCAGGACAAATGAAGAGGTTGGTAAATGCTAGTAAGAATTTTGTGTTGATGATGGTTAAGATGAAAAATGATGAAGTCTCTAAATCTTTTGAAGAATGTGACCCTAAGCATAAATCTGAACTGATTGACATCATTTCTGAGTATGATGATTTGTTTCAAGATCCGAAGGGGTTACCACCGAAGAGAGAGATTCAGCATGAGATACATTTGCAGCAGGATGTGCCGCTCCCAAACATAGCCATGTACTGGATGTCTGTAATACAGGACAAGGAAATCAAGAAGCAGGTTCAGGAGCTGATTGAGAAGGGGGTCATCCGGCCCAACACTTCTCCTTGCGGTTCTCCTATAGTCTTGGTTCCAAAGAAGGATGGGTCGTGGAGGATGTGTATCGACTACAGGGCCCTTAACAAAATCACCATTAAAAATAGGTATTCTCTTCCTCGCATTGATGATTTGCTTGATCAGTTGAAACATGCAACTTATTTTACAAAATTGGATATGTGTAGTGGGTATCATCAAATCCGTGTTGCTGAGCATGATGCTTGGAAAACAGCTTTTAAAACGAAACAGGGTTTGTATGAATGGCTTGTAATGCCTTTCGGGCTATGTAACGCTCCTGCTACTTTCATGCAGGTCATGAATGATGTCTTTCGTTCATTCATTGATGATTTTGTAATTGTATATCTAGATGATATCCTGGTGTTTAGCAAAACTTGGGAAGAGCATGTTGTACATGTGAAGAAAATTTTAGATGTACTAAGAAAGGAAAAGCTTTATGTAAAAATGTCTAAATGTGAATTTGCTAAAACTTCGTTAGTATATCTAGGCCATATTATTGGTGGAGGCCACCTGCGAGTGGACCCAGCCAAGGTTGCTGTCATTGTAAACTGGCCACAGCCTAACACTGTTACTGAAATCAGAATTTTTCTGGGTGTGGTTTAGTATTGGAGGAAATTCATTTCTGGGTTTTCCTCCATTGCTACGCCTTTGCATGCATTAACAAGTGTTAAAGAAATTTTTCAGTGGGGAGGCAAGCATCAGAGAGCCTTCGACACTTTGAAGGAAAAGATTAGCACAGCACCAGTTTTGACATTGCCAGATTTGCAGTAGCCATTTGAGATTGAAACCGATGCCAGTGGGTTTGCCATGGGAGCAGTTTTGATGCAAGGAAGGAAGCCAGTCTGTTACCATTCAGAAACATTTTCTACTGCAGTAAGTAACTATCCGACCTATGACAAAGAATTGTATGCTTTAGTACAGAGTGTGAAGAAGTGGAAACATTATATCATGGGAAAAGAAACAATCATACATACTGATCACCAGCCACTTCAATATTTACAATCTCAAACTAAAATACAACAAAGTAGGCATTTAAGATGGATGGGGTTCTTACAACAGTTTCATCTCGTAATCAAGTACAAAAAGGGAATTCATAATAAAGTAGAAGACCTGTTATCAAGGCCACCTATGAATGCTTCAATCATTCTTCAGAACAGTTCATTAACACATGGAAGTTATATTGAACAGTATGCAGAAGATAAAGATTTTAAGAAAGTATATGCATCACTAATACATGGTAAACAGGAAGAGAACTATTATGTGCATAATCAACTCTTGTATCATCTTGGTAAACTTTGTATTCCAGAGAAAGAAAGAGTGCATATGATTCGAGAAGCACATAGTTCATTGATTGCAGGACATTTTGGGGTAAGTAAAACATGGTCTGTATTGCAAAATCACTGTTATTGGCCTCAGATGCAAGAAACTGTAGCTAAGTATATAAGAGGTTGTGTTATGTGTGCAACAAGTAAGCCTAGCAATAGGAAATTGGGTTTGTACACTCCTCTTCCAGTTTCTTCTCGTCCTTGGGAAAGTATTTCTATGGACTTTGTAGGGGGACTACCTATGTCTAGAAAAGGGCATGATTACCTATATGTTATTGTGGATAGATTAAGCAAAATGTGTATCTTAATGCCATGTAACAAGCAGATCATTGCTGAACAAACAACTCTTTTATTCTTTCAAAATGTTTGGGTACATTTTGGGCTGCCCATGTCTATTATATCTGATCGGGATTCCCTGTTCTTGGGAGAATTATGGTCGACTTTATGGGAGCTTATGGACACTAAACTGAAGAAAAGTACAGCTTTTCATCCACAGACCGATGGGAAAACAGAGGTAGTGAACAGAACAGTGATTCAGCTGCTCAGAGGATATTGTAGTAAGCATCCTAAACTTTGGAATGAGCAGTTGCAGTATATACAGCATGCTTACAATCATGCAATTCATTCTTCCACGAAAAGATCTCCTTTTGAAACTTGTTTTGGTTATCTGCCAAAAACACCGATGGACTTCTCTTTTGGAAAAGATGCAGTGGATGGACATCATGATGCAGATAAAGCTTTAAAGTTCATTCAAAGAATCCAAGCAGTGTAGCAGGCAGTTCAAGAACAGTTGGAGAAGATCCAGGCAAAGTACAAAGCCAGGCATGACAAGCATCGAGTTGATCATCAATTTCAGGTTGGTGATAGAGTTTGGCTACATATCACCAAAGAAAGGATGAAAGGTGAAGGTAAAAAGCTTAAACCTATCAGGTATGGTCCTTTTGAGATCTTGGAAAAGATCGGTACTAATGCTTTTCGCTTGAATTTACCTCCATACATGCAAATTTATTCAGTTGTCAATGTTGAGAATCTTAAATTGTATGAGCCCCCTATGATCATGGATGAGGAAATTAACATACAGATTCCTTCAGTAGATGATTTGGCACCTGAATATATGAGAGAGTTGCAGGATGATGTTATTCTTGACAGAAATGTAAGGACTTCACGAAGGGGGAATGCTGAGTACCTTCGAGTGGGGCTGAAAGGAATGCATCCTAGCAAAGCAAGATGGATGGAGATTGGGAAAGTGAGGGAGCTGTACCCTCACTTACTTGCAGAATCATTCAGGCTTTTTGGTGGTCCAAAAGCTCTCCAATGGGGAGGATTGATCCGGCGGATTATTCCTCTGTAAAGATCCAATATGGTACATGGTTCAAAGAAGCTGCGGGTGAAAAATAGGATGCAAAAATACACAGATCAGAGGAGATCTCCTTCCGCGACATCGGAAGTCGGAAGCGCATCTTTGTCCGCAACATCGGGCGACAAAACCACTAATTTATCCTCGGGATAACTCGAAAGCCAATCTTAATGCGTCGGAGGTCGGAAGCATTTCCCTTCCGCAACGGCGGAAGCTTAACGGACGTCGGAGCGATTCGGGAGCCGCAACGGTGGATAGATAAAGGATAACGCTTCCGGCAGCCGCAATGGTGGAGGCCAAGACTTACGGGTTGAAAATTCAAATCGGGAGCCTTTATCAACTGACAGTCCGCAACGACAGAAACCAAAGTAACTAAAGCCTCCGACTCGAAAACCAGCCGACAGCCAATTAAGACCGTCGGAGCCCGTTGCTTATCCTCTTCCGAAATGGCGAAGCACGGTTGACTAAAACTTCCTGAAGTTCAGTTTACGTATAGTTCTGGAGGTCAGATCCTTGGCATGGCAGGATATTTCATAATGCTCACAGCTTATTCGTAACAGTTGGCAAGATTTTCTTGGCAATTGTGCCACAGTTAGAATAACAACGAAAGGCATATGAACAGCCTTGATGCCGCATTTCATGGGATGTGAATAGTCGCATTTCTTTGAACGTTTTGGCTCCTTTGTAATGGCAAAGATGGGTAATGAATGATTAGAGGAGTTTTGGAAGGGCGGCAGGGCAACGTTTTCTCGGTTATGAGAAGCTTGGAGAGAGCATTTTGGGAAGAAAAAAAACTATCCATGTGTTGTTCCTTGTGAAGTCGACTATCCTCAGTTATAACTTGGCTGCTTTTGTCTGTTGAAGCCCAGTTTTGTAACTTTCAGAGAGGAGTCTTGAAGACTTTACTGTTAATGTTCAGTTGCTGTGATTGTAAAGAGTCGACTGTCTTCTCTGTTTTATTTGGCTTTTCTTTGCTTCTGAAGGCCAATTTGTATTATTCCAGAGAAAGGGTCTTGCAGACTTTTGTCCATACTGCTGAAAGTGATTTGCAGAGTCCAGAACCATTTGTACCATTTTAAAGCCATTAATTGGATCGGTTCCCATTGGAGAGGGACCCAGAGACGTAGCCCAGTGGAGGGGGTGAACTCCGTTATCAACTTCTGTTTGTGACTCTGTTTCTGTGTTTTCTTCCTTGTATCTGTCTATCAGTGTTGTGGTTTTCATTCCTATTCGGAGCATTTAATTTCTGTTAATGCTGTTCCGTTAATTAACCTGTTGCACGCATTCTTTTACAACAAACTTTTAATGCATTAAAGTTGAGGTCCTACGGATCAATGATGTATTACTTTTTGGGGTTGGACATGTGACAGAGTCCAGGTCATATTTTCTCGAACAAGGGAGGTAAGCAATTAAGGTCTTGAAGAGATTTGAGATGGCAGACTACAGACCTATGTTGACATCCATGATGACCAACTTGAAGAAGCTTGATGCTTCTAAGTTAGAGTTGGTTGATCCCACCTTGTATCGTCAACTGATTGGGTCCTCTATGTATTTGGTCAACACCAAACCAAATATTTGTTTTGTTGTGAACACTCTCAATCAATTTATGGTTAAGCCGAAGATAGTGTATTGGATCACAACAAAACATGCTCTTCATTACTTGTGTGGAATTGTAGATTTTGGGTTGAGTTATGTCTAGGGGGATGGAGTCAGACTAGTTGGTTTCAATGACTTAGATTGGGTAGGCAATGTGGTTGACAAGAAAAGCAACTCCAAGTGTTTCTTTAGCTTGGGATCAGTAGTAGCGTCCTGGTTCAACAGGAAGTAGAAGTCAGTTGTACTAAGTTCTACCAAGGCAGAGTATATGGTTGTTAATATGGAAAGTTGTGAGGCCATATGGCTTCACAAGCTACTTGTTGGGTTATTTGGTCAAGAATTCCTTTTGACGGTGATTCATTGTGACAATCAGATTTGCATTAAACTCTCGAAGAATCCAATGTTTCATGATCGGTCGAAACACATTGAGATTATATACCACTTTATCCCGGACTATGTTCAGAGAGGGGTAGTGCAACTTTAATACATATTTATGGATGAACAGGTTGTGGACATCCTCATAAAGGATTTGATGAAAGGGAAATTTGTCAAATTTAGAGATAAGTTGTGGGTGGTGTAGAACACCTTCCTCGCTAAGAGGGGGTGTTGGTTTTTTATAGCATCGATAGTCTTATACAAAAGCTTGGTGTGCAAGCATGTAGAAAGTGATTGAAGTGACTTTCCTATACATTAATTTTGTTTTTTTTTAAAGTTAAAGTGACTTTTGTTTTATGGTGAGTGAAGATGACTTAGGTTGTGACAAAGTGCAAAAATATTACAACCATTGATCTTGAGATCCCAGGATTTAACCTTGGCCATCCATCTTAGAAGATGAAGAGTTAAAGTCATTTTATTACTAATGAATAGATAAAAAGTAGTTTTAGGAGAGGAATAAACACATTGTGAAGAGAGAGTGAGAAGAGCCGAATAAGAGAGGAGAAGAGAGCAACAAATGGGGCACATTTCCCAAGAGGAGAAAGAGGGCATGATTCCCAAGAAAGTGAGACAATATTTAATGCTAAGAAATCCAGTTCATATGGTTGAGTAAGAGGCACGATTTTTTAGGACCATACAATAAGAGAAAGGGCATGAAAATCAAGGAGGTCATACAAGCCATACCTGTTGTCATGCATAAAAATTGAGGAGGCCATACATGTCGTACAACTGATTAGGCGTGATTTTTGTGGAGGTTTGTTGCATTTATTGCAGACTCTACAGGTGCATTCAATGTTTTTTTTACTGTTGTTACACTTGTAAATTTTATGTGAGCTCATTAATAAAAAAATCATCTCTTGAATTGGTTTTCCCTCTAGGGTTTTTCCAAGGGTAATTTACCCAAAATTATGTGTTAAAATTTCATGGTTTGCTAGTCTATTTGGCTTCTCCAACTAGTTCAATAAATTTCATGTGTTTTAGTTAATTTCATATTTGAAAGCAGATGATTTTTGGGCATTAATTTTATGAGTAAATAGTTGAGAATTGAAACCAAGTTGAAATTTGAGCAAAAACGAACAATTACTTCATGAAAGGCTTAGGATCCTTGTTGTTTTGAACCACCAAGGATTAATGTAAATTGAATCTATATTTGATCACATAAATTTTCAAAAGAAGGCATGGCATACTTAACACCCAATACATCTCTTATAGAAAAGGCTGAAACAAAAACATTAAATGATGATTTTGACTTGGAAATAATAGTAAGAATGACTTAATACAAAAAAATTCAAAAAATGATGATTTTGACTTGGAAATAATAGTAAGAATGACTTGATACAAAAAAATTCAAAAGAAGGCATGGCATAGTTGGCACCCAATGCTCTCTTCTATAAAAGACAAAGACACAAACATTAAATGATGCTTTTTGCTTGGAAATAATAGCAATAATGACTTGATAGGCTTAGGGATGCCACAATCATTAAGTTGAAGCCTTAATGGTTTGAATTTGGAGATACAATCTTCAATTCATGGGAAATTTGCAAGATCAAGTGAAATTAGGTGGCTTTCCAATTGGTGGGCATGAATTGAGTTGGTTATCCCACATAAATGCTCAAAATTAAGTGATGCTTCTTATGGGCTATCTAGGTGCTGAATTTGAAATTTCAAATCATTAGATATTGCCATGCTAATTAAGTCTTTTGTTCATCATTTACGTTTAGACACTTTGTTAGCTTCTTATTTATCTAGTGTTGATGTATATGTCATTGTGATTTGATAAAAGCCTTTAATCTTGAGTAAGTCCTCCATATAGGCCTTCCCAGAGTAATAGGTTGTGGTTGTGGTTGGCTAATAGATCTCTTGAGCATTACTAGACATTTTTCAAACCAAGAATAAGAAATCAAAATCAAAGGAAATACACAACACTAATGTGTAAGTATCTAAAAATTATAGAGCTTAAAAACAAATATGACTCAAAATGGAGTCCATATGAGAAAGTTATGCCCATAGGAAGTCCCTAAAATGGGATTTTCCCTAACTTTGCATGAAAAGTTGTAAAAATTGCATAAACGATAGAAGAATTTCCATAAAATATTTGGATCACTAGGTAGATCTTGAAAAGTTATATGAGTAAAACATGCCTTGGAAATACTTTCGAAGGCTTGAAATATGACCTTTCAAAGTTGAAAAACATATTTAATATGTGCAATGGATATGGGTCCCAATGGTAACGAAATAGCATTGAGGTGCTTGCTCATTGTGTAAAGGCATTGACATGACATTGTTCATTGGGAAGAAGTCATCAACATGTCATTGTTGAGTGAGCATGAGGCATTGACATAGTATAGGTCACATGGATTTGATGTGGCAATGGTGTCACGGCTTTACGTATAGTGAAATTTATGTGTACAAATAATTATGCACCAATAAGGGTTTTATTTTGATCACAATGCTATGATTGAGGGGTGTTGTCTACTTCAGTTGACCATGACGTTGTGATTGAGGGTGTTGTCTATTTTGCTCAACCATGAAACCATCATTGAGGAGTTGTATGTATGTTCAACCATGGAGTTTCCATTGATGTATGCCATCTATTCCATTAACCATGTTTCTATTATCAAGAGTGGGTGTTGCTTATTCCATTGCATGATGAAGTTGTGGGTGAGGGTTATTGTGTATTCTATTTGACCATGTTGTTGTGATTGAGGTTGTTGTTTGTTTTGTTGGACTACAGGGTTGCGATTAAGGAGCATTGTTTATTTTGTTTAGACATGAGGCTATGACTAAGGAATGTTGTCTATTTTGTTCAACCTTGAATTTGTGACTAGGGGGGTTTGTCTAATTCATCTAACCACAGAATTGTGAGTAAGGAATTTGTCTATCTTGTTTGGACATAAAGTTGTGATTGATGGGTGTTATCTATTCCCTTTGACCACGAAGTTATGGTTGCGGAGTGATGTCTATTTGGTCCAATCACATACTTGTTATTAGGGATGTTGCCTATTTTGTTTGACCATGAAGTTGTGATCAAGGGGTTTTGTTTATGCTTTCTGACCAAGTAGTGTTTTTTTCCTTGTGGTGTGACAAAGTTGTGATTGAGGGGTATTGTGTATTTTGTTTAGCCATGATGTTGTGATCAATAAGTGTTGTTTATTTCATTTAGCCACTATATTGTTACCAAAGGGTGTTTTTATTTTATTTGAATGTGATGTTATGATCAAGGTTTGTTGTCTATTACGTTCGACCTTTCCATTGCGACCGAGGGGTGTTGTCTCTATTGTTTAGCCACAAAGTCGTGATCAACAAAATTTGTTTATTGTGTTCAACCACAATACTATAATTCAATGTTGTTTATTTCTCCTAGCCATGAAGTTATGCTCGAGGGGAATAATGTATTATGCTAACCACAAAGATGTGATTGAGGGGTTTTGTTTGTTATGTTTGACCACAACACAATGATTGACATTTGTTCTCTATCATATGTTTGAACTTGACATTGTGATCAAGAGGCATTGTCTAATTTGAGCACAAACTTACGATCAAGCGTTGCCATTTATTATACTTGGCCACATAGTTATGACCAGGGGGTGTAGTTTGTTATATTTGACCACAAATCTATGATTGAAGGGTGTTGTGTATTTTTTCTAGCCACAATAATGTGACAAAGGGTTATTGCTTAGGGAGGATGTTGTGATTAAGGAGTGTTGTGTATTCCATTTAACCACAATGTTGTAACCAAGGGGTGTTCTCTAATCCACCCAACCACATGTTGTGATTGAGGGACGTTGTTTATTGTGTTTGACCATGATGTTGTGCCAAAACAATGTTTTTTTTTTTAATTTTGTTTAACCATGAGCTATGACTGGGGGGTGTTGTTTTATTTTGTTTTTCCATAACACTATAAACCAAGGTTGAAGTTGGCCTTTTCCATAACCACATTATTAGGAGTAACACATCTCATGGGTCTTGAGCCCATATCATTGTCATGGGAAGCACTCCAACTTACTGTTGTGTGTGATTTCACACACACTTGTGTAAAAGGCACCTACCAAGGGGTTGTGCAATCCTTGGTAGCAAATTGGAAATGGAAATAAAAACATAACTAAACTAAACTAAAGATCGACATCCGTAAACATACATGCAAGTAGAAATAAGAGAACAAGCCATCACAAGAGAGTACAAAATGTAAAAGAATGTGTGTTTATTATTAATTGCACAAAGAATTCAATGAGAGACACACCTTGGAATAGTGGTACAGGGTACCGAGCCTCGACAATTGGTCTAGGGGAAGGTTCATTGATCTCCTTTATGACTTCTAATCTCCAACTAAGTGTCCTATGCAGATCCTCCTTTAAGGGGAAAGTAGAAAGTGTAATATGGACTCTTTATATTTCTTGTGAGAATCCGACAACCTATCAACGTTGTTTGTGAAAGAATTGGAATTATTTCAATGGTGATTATGATGGGTTTTTTTTTTTCCTCAGAAAAAAAAGCGTAACTTTATTTAATTAAACAAAATTACATTCTGTAGATACACTAAAAAGTGTATTTTTTAAATAGTAAGATAAGTAAATACTACGTGATTTATACATGAGTTTGTCACCCTACAAAAATAAAATTTTCCAGTCGATTAGACCATTACAAAACACAACCAATTGAAATTTCTACCCATCTCATAGGCATGAATACTATTGAGGCAGTTAATAACCGATAATCTGTAGCACATTCTCCATCCGATGGAGAGAGGAAGAGCTGTAATATATACTCAAAATATGCCAGTTTGCAAAAATTTGAGTGCATCCCACTCAGTCAAATATGATGCTGATATAAACCTGAAATAAGAAGGATCTAGATCTAATGTGAATGCTCTCCATTCCCTTGATTACATAGTGGAGAGGTTATGGTTTTGGAAGTTAGATCCGTTGTTGATTTTGACCTTGTCAAGGTACGTGTCCACTTTTAACCACTACTTCCTTAGAGAAGCATATAATGATAATAATAACCAAAATTTCACTTTTTGGGACTAGGTCATGACTTTTTGGGCAATATGTGCGATTAGGGTTGCACCTCTCAAAGGAAAAGGCACAACCCTCTAAATATGGTCAATTTTTGAGTTTGACTTAGTTTTTGGGTATTTAATCTCTTCCTCAGGTCATATAAATGGTATGAGATGGAAAATGGTGCCAATGCTTCCGATTATGATGTCTAATGGCGATGAAACTAATGACAAGGCAAGTGAGCAAATTTTGGTTAACACTTACCACTATACCAATGATAGGCATATATGTGTATATGCCCACTGTTTTTTCAATTGCAATCTCATGTGACATTTTCTAGAAGGTGCAAATTAGTTATTAGTGAGGATGTGCTTGCTGAATCGGGGGTCAAAGTTTCACCACATTGCATAGTTGCTACCACTTATGTCTTATGATGGACTTGTCACGTGGCAGTCTCCTTGTGAGAATTGTTGGTCAATGTTCCACCATTGGAAGTTGAACTCATTTTTATGATCAAAGTTCGCATAATAATCAAAGCTTAGCCAATCTTCCATATACCACAAAATAAAAATGACACAAATTTTCCATAAAAACCACACTAGTCATAAAAACCACTTGAGTGGGCCTAACGGTTAAGAACATGAATTTCCTCCTAGGAGGTCAAAGGTTCAAATCATGATGCAGGTATATATGTACACCTTTGTAGACTTTAGCAGTTAAAGGTGGTGGATCCCTTGTCCCGCAAACAAAAAGATCTCATACACCAAATTAGTGTCTCGCAAAAAAAATCCCTTATCCCACAAACAAGAAGATCTATACACCAAATTGATGTCTGGCTTGACGATAACCTTAGAAATAAATTATTATTATTATTATACTATACATATTTCCAACTATGGAAGAAAAAATATAAAAAAAATGTTGACTTCGTAAGAATTTATTAAGGGTTTGTATAAGAAATTCCTAGATAGAAACTTCGACACACCAAGAAGTCGATGAATTCTTCAACAAGCAATACTTGTCGTTTCCCATTAATTGTCACGACTCAACTATGGTTAGATGGGGTCGTTATTGAACATAAAGCCATAAATAAAACAATGACACGTGTGGCACAGATGAATTACATGTAATATAGACGATATAAAAAATTATTGAATTAATTACTTGGTATAGAAAATTAAAATACTTTATTAATTGCTTAGGTATAAAATTAAATATTCTATTTTTTAAAATAAAAGGAGTATATTTTAAAAAGTCAATTCGAAATTCTCGTCTAACAAACACCAATTCAAAACGAAAATATAGGAATGAATCAACGACTAAATTAGGAAACGATTATTCTCCACCAATAACAATAAAATTACTGTAAATCGAATGTTGTGAATACCATCATGAAATCCACTCAGACATGAAATGAAAGCTTTAAAACCACCGTCGGACAACTGCAAACTGTATTTTTCTTCGTTTATGTCGATTTTCCACATCAGAATTTGAGCTTTTTTCCCCGATCTGTGTTGCAATGGCGGACGGAGGCGTTGTGGTGTTGGACGGATCGCATATCAGAAATGCGCTGCCAAATCTTGAGCGAAGGCTGGAAGCTCGTCATCTGGACGAAAAAATCTCGGGACCAGAATTCTTAGCCCTAGCAGAGGCCGAAGCTTCCTCAATTCTCTTTGACCTCGGGTTGCCGGAGGATCTCAGGGCTGTCGTGTTGGAGAGACCGCAGTTTTCGGACATCGTCTCGCTGCAATTTAACAGAGAAACCGTGCTTCGCAAGCTCCACGATTATTTGCTCGCTCTTGCAGATGAGCTCAAAGGTACAGAGAAATTTCGCCCAAATTTAGGTTTTTTTTGTTTATTGCTCTGCTATTATGCAGTTTATGATCAGAAACCCTTTAATATATTTGAAATGCAAGTCTTTGACATTGCCGGATCCTGTGTGTTTGGGAACAAAACTAATTTGTGTTTCTGTTTTAAAGGGAGCTTAAGTAAGGGCCACCCCTTTGTCCCCAGAAGACCTGTTATTTTAAGGTAAATTTGAGCAGAACAGCATCTGATCAGTTGTATAGGTTTTCCTTTTAATGATAGTTTGTGAGACGTCAACGTTACGCTTATTACTATTAGCTGTTAAATCTCTCAATCAAACTTGTGAGACGCAGCATTAGGCTTGTTAGCTGCTAATTCCTTGTATCAGCAAAGCTCTTGAAATGTTGCACTGCAAGTTCCAAGTTCAAGGCATGTCCCCATTGGGGTTCGGTGTGGACCTCCCAAGCCAGTGATAATTTAGGTTCCTGATAAGCACGGAGCTACATTTGAGCCCTGAGCTTCGCCAGCTTAAAAGCAAAATAGGGGCGGTAGCAGAAACTCTGCCTGCTTTTAGAATCCAAGGTCCTGAATCCTTCTTTTCTTCTTTGTCATCTGAGATTGGGTGTCTCCAAATAGTAAATATTACGCAAATTTTAACTTGAGAGAGGAACTGTCCTCTGGCATAGTTTATTGAAGGTTGCTTTGGACAGGTACATAGATTAACAGGACTTCCTTATCAGATCTTATCAGATCTCCATTTTATGTATAAAAGTCTCTGCCAAAAGCCAACTACATTGAACTACAGCCTGTAGATTTTGGTGCTTTACTGGAGTAGTTCTGGTGGTATTTTGTGATTTCTGTCTTGGTTTAACTCATCCCTTTTTATTTGGCATAATGAATTACCTGGGAAAACTATTGGGCATTTCTCGTCACTCTGAGGATGGTACCCAGGGTAGACTGGATTCTTTAGGGTCAAGACCAGGTCAACATCTGTACAACAATCTTTGTTGCTTACAAAGAGCAATCCTGTCATAAAGTGTGGTTTGAATCCAGGCAGGGAAGGAAACAATCCTCTCAGCCACTTGAACTATACTCAATTAACATTGCTTTAACTCATCTTATGAGTGTTGTTGTGTGGATTTAGTAAATTTGTGTACTTCATGATTACTGTGAACTATACCCTTGACACATCTTGTGAGAAGCATTGCCCTTGTTCAAGCTGCATTTAGAACCCATATCTATGCTTTAAGATAATAGTGATGTTGAACCAAGAATTCTAAGAGGTCATATGAGGCCGGGCATTAACATGCATACTGTTACCTTCATATCCTCCATACTTGTTACTAACAATCACAAGTATGGCGACCGTGGCCCGAGGATGAGTACTCTGCTCAATACTAGACTGAATCATGTTGACCAAGTATTTTGTGGTGAACACCCGCAGTACTCTTGAGTACTGATGAGTTCTCGCCGAATACTCGATACATGCCATGCTTGTAAGTAATTTTTTCAGTATCAAAATGATTTTTTTACTTTTTTTAATTATTCCCGGAGCTCCAAGTATACTAAGTATGTGTATGATGGATGTGCAATATTCAAGTATGAATAGGTATATGAATATGATTTGATATAGAAAAAAAATATATAAAGAAAAATTTTAGTAACGGAAATAGGGAACATAATGGGAAATAGGGACAGATAGGAATGCCAGAAATGAAATAGAAACGGGAAGAGGAACGGGAAGAGAAACCAGCATGGTAATTGGGGCCGAATAATGAGGCTAGAATGGAAAACAGGGAGACGGTAGGAAATAGGTGACGGATAGAGGGGTCTGAATGTGGAACAGAGGCAAGGTCCATGTAACATGCCAAAGGAGATCATCCGAAAGTCCGGATAGTGGGTGGAAGAAAGGTAGATTAGAGCCGGGAAGTTAAGGGCAGCCTGTGCAAACAAGCCAGATACAAGAAGAGAGCGGGGAAGTGTACGCAGAAGTAGATATCTTATAAATATAGAACCATGCATTTTTAAAATAAAAATAAAAATAATAATAATAATAAATGGGTATGTTCAAAATTTTAAAGTAACATCCATTTTTTTCGAACCCTGGCTGTCTAACAAACAAAACCTCTCGAGTACCAACTGTGCGCTAGTAGTAATAGGAGACTTCAATTATCATTAAATATGATATTATAATAATTCCACTCTTATATTAATTAATAATAAAATTATTAAAAATTAAACTACAACCTAATCATTAACTATTTTAATTGAAATTTCACTTTTATCTTAACAATAAAATTTTAATAATAATAACCATTCTTGGCAAGACATCTAATAATAATGAAGAATCACCAAGCACTGTTATCTGGGCCACTCCTTTTTCCTTTGAAAGGGCGATGCCTTGAAAAATTGCCAATGCTTCTGCTTCGGTGGTTGAATTTCCTAATCTCTAGGCAAATACCAATTCTATCTGTCCTTTGGGGTTGTAGATAAAAGTTCAAATCCTCGCCCCCCAACACCTCCCTGGGAACCTGCCATCCCTTTTTCTATATATGTATTTTAATGAAAATAGGCTTAGGTTTGTGCTAAACGTTAGGTTAATTTTCATTTCCATTTTATGTGACATTTTGGAGGGAAAAAGCTACGTTATCTTCACACAAATTTAAGTATCTCTAAAGTCCAATATTTAAGTGCAAGATTAGTTTTCCTCTATCACAGGTTACAGGACTACTGAAATTCTTTCCTGATGTGAAAACTGTTTATAAGTTTTTTTCCATCTATCTCATCTTCGTTCTTTGATAATTTAGTTATTTTTGTTGAAGTTATACCTTTTCTTGGTAGAGCACTTCACATTTGTTGGATCCATTATCGTCTGAGCTGCCTTCTTCTTTGATGATTTAGCCATCTTCTTTTGAGATTTACCCTTTTCTTGGTAGAGCACTTCGCATTCACTGGACCCGTCATCTTTTGAGTCTTCATGTATTTTTTGCCCTCTTCTTCATCTTCTTCTTTGGTCATAGCGTATGACTTTGAAGCTTCTACTTTTGCCCCTTTTTTAAAAGTTTTCCATTCTGTATTCTTTCATCGAAGGGAAAGAAAGTTCCATTGGACATTCTAATTGTTAGGTCATAATGTTTAATATATATACTATAATACTTAAGCACAACAAAAGCACAGACTTACAAAACGGTTGATCTTAGAGTTCACAAACCATTATTATAGTATATTAATTGACTTCTTTTTCTCCACTTTATCCGAATAATTTTACTTATTATATACATGCTAGAACCTTATTTCCATGCTCGTATCAATCAGAGAAACGGTTAATATTGCAAAAAGAGGAATTCTTGGATACATCTTTCTTGATAGTTTTCAATTGGCAACTCGACTGAAGTTCCTTTGGGCCTGATTGATCTTCCATTGCACCTTGAGAATCATTTTTCTGGTATTGGCTTATGCCCACCTTTCGGTCAGGAGTTATCTTTATTATTTGAACTTTCAGTTAGTTCGGTTCCATGATAATGGACTGCAAAGGTATGGAAATAATTCTCTAAAAGCATAATTTTCTTCATGAATTCTGTGCATGCCTTTCCCACAATAATTGGAATTCTTAAAGAGGACAAGGGTGTTGGTAGCACCAAAGAAGGCAGATGAAGCAAAAGGGTAAGAAGATGCACGAGGAATGGGTTCCAAAAAATACCTTTTCAACAATATGACTCTGCTGTTTAGGTGAAAGGTAAGGGCTAAGCTCCAAGAAACTGAGGGCGGCTGAAAACATCGTGGGGAAGTTCGAACCTCATTGTGGTGGCTTGGAGAGAGGACAGACAAAGGCCCAGTCTCATTCATATCAAGCTTAGCCTGTAGCTGCAATCCACATCTTGCAATAGAATGTTGATTATGATAACAAATCTACAGAGCTTTTTGATTGATGCTTGCAAAGCATTTGAGAACATTGCCAATCACCTACCTAATAAAGATTAACATTATGTCCTGAAAAATGAGGGGTGCTACTCACTTGTACAAAAAGCACAGTGGATAATTTTGCAAACAACAGAAATCAAATGTGCTCTTAGAAGAATTGAGAATCAATTGCTTCAAATTAAGATGGTTTGCTGATTTTGAATGGAATGACTGTATTCGTGCCTGATTATCCTCAGGGTAAAGGTGGGGCAATGTGTGGGATTGAATCTTGGTTGACAATTGGTATTATTGGTAAAGGGCAAGATCCTTATAATTAATATTTTTGACTTTTTAAGAGGTTAGGGCCAGTTGGTGTCATTAGAGTTCGAACCCAACTCTAAGGCATAATAAGGCACTAATTCTTCTTTCCAATCTCTGTTAACATCTCCCCCAGCTCTTCCAGGATTGTTTTTGGATTCCCCATCAAAGTTGAGTTTGTAAAACCCTTGCTGAGGGGCCTTTCATATTTGGCTATTGGACTTGGCTCTTCTTCCAATAATCCTTATATCTGGGCTCTTAGGATGCTGCACACAACACCTAGCAAGAATGGCTACTTCCTAGGACAAAGGGTTCTCCTCCTTGAATGAATACATAACCAGAATTTCTACCAAAGAATCTACAGTTTACTGAATAATTCTTTCAGCTTGGAGTTTTATGTTCCAAGAAATTTTACAATGCCACTCCAACCAGATTTTCCAAGAAACCATTGAAAGCGGAATTTCTGATTTCCATGGGAATTCTTTGACAAGAAATAGAAGCAAGTACATAATTTATTTCCTGAAACTTAATTAGGGTATATACTATATATACAGAGGATTCCAAGGAGCTCGAGAGGCTTTCTACACCCATTTTTAGACGACTTCTCCCTGTAAGTTGTTACACTTGAAAGTTGAGAGAGCTTCTAAAGTCTGTCGTGGATTATTATTTTGTTCAACCTTGTCTTAGTGGGAAACTAGTACATTAGACTGTCAGTCGACAGTGGTGATCAAATCAATTTGAATTTTCTGGGTTATGGAAGAAGTGAAATTGCTATGTGATGATGGGATTTAGTTGACATTTATAGGTTGACATGGGATACCATTAGTTTAGAGTCTGGACCTTTATAGAAGCTCTCTTCTTAGTCTTTTAGATATTGAATTAGAGCGGGGTGTGTAAATGGATTCCTAAAGGCTTAGATAGAGACATAATTGGAGGGTTGGAGATGTATGACCTCACTGAATGCCACTTAGAAGGTCCTGGCTGGGGGACTGGTTGGAGTTGTAGGCAGAATGTTTGGGTAGAGCAAACCTATTTTTGCACCGAGAGGCCCTTTCTACAGCTCAAATGGGCTAGATGTGGCACATGTATGATGTCGGCTCAATAACAATTAATAAATAAATAAATAATAATACAAATTAACATGTTGGCTATTTAAAAAATTACAAAACTTATATAAATAATATAAGTTTTTAAATAATTGTTGATTGTTTTGTTAATAAATAATTGTTATTGAAAAATATGGATTAAGTCATTATTAATAATTACATTTTTATAAACTATCAAAATTTTCTTATGAATTTTTCATAAGAGTTTATTCATTATTACTAATTAGTAATAACACCATTTTTAAAAAATCTTTAAATAAAAGTGATGTTTCACCTCATTAATGAAATGAAATGAAAGTTACTCGTACAGTCACTTTCCCTTGGAAGTTGACAAATATGGAAACTGAAAGCCACAATATACCTAAAATCCATACAATAAAACTTTGATTCTTGCATTTCACTGATTACATAGCAATGCAAATAATGAATGGCATTCAGTGTAAAATATTCTTTGAGCAGTGGGCCAAATGACAAGATTACTTCCTAGAAAATTGGGTTGAAGTTCAAGAAAATGGGGACAGTGTGTTATAAATTCATTTCATCCTTTAACGGTGAGTTTGTTTATTGTTGGTAGATTGAAAACGGGTCCAGATATCTTGAACTTCGGAAATAGTAAAATATAAACTATTATGAATCAGCCTCTGCAAATACGACAATACAAAGATTTTGTTTAAGATTATTTTTTTTCCTTCTTTCCAGAAAATACAATAATGGACGGGAAGAAGCTGGATGATCTGCTCCAATGAGCTGCGAACTGTTCAATGCATACCAAAATGATATTTTGTTTGAAATGGGAAAGGAAGTGCAAGCTGAAAAATAAGCAAGAAAACGTTTTTGTGTGAAAGAGGCACATTCTATAGTCCAGTAGGGGAGAGGTGTGTAACTCCTTAGGTGCTCATCCTAGAGTTGACACGTCCTTCACAAAAAAAAAATATTATTAAAAATAACATGTCATCTCAAATTAAATTTAAATTATTTAGAAATGCATAAATATAAAACTATACAAATTAGATAAATTAAAACCATAAACATTGCATTACACACTTCCTTGACATCTGCACTCTAAAAAATGGCTTGCACCTCTAGAAATTTGATCCCTCTCTGCGCTTGGTAGATCCCCTTTTAGATGGATCTCTACTGGTGTTAATTGCAGACTCATAATTGATAACCTTATTTCATAATGAGACGCCAACAAGTGGGCCAGAAAGCTTTTTTCCTAAAGATTGATTTTGCTAAGGCGCATGACTGGATCAAAGTAGTGTTCCATGGGGATGTGTCCCGAAGGATCGGGACGCATTTCTGCTTTTCGCGTGTCCTGAGGACGGCGAAACTCCATGCGAAATGTTCTGGGACGTCTCGTTTTTGGCAAAATTTGGCGAAACGTGCGACGAAACGTTTCAGTAGTCGGCGAAACTCGATGAAACTTGCAGGGACTTCTTGGTGTCCTGCCTGAAACTCCAAAAATCCGCCGAGGCTTGTTGACTGTTTTTTAAATTATAACATTTAAAAAAATTCTAATATGAAATCTGAAGTATAATGGCTTATCTGTTAGGTTTTTTTTGTTGTTTCTTTTTATGACTTTTTTTGTGTAAAGTTTTTCCCATCTTGTTGACTGTTTTAAATCTTTTAAAGTTTTGAGTTATTTTTGGCATTTCTTAATCATCTATTGTTTCAGTGTTTTCTGTTGATGTATTTGTAACTTCGGAATGTATTCGTTTATGTATCCTATGTATTGTAACCCGATGTTTATTCCGGGATGTATCTATAATGTAATTGAGTCATATTGTCATGCCCCGATGTTCCGATCAGGAGGATCAATTATGTAAACAAGTGATGTCAAGTCATAGTGGGTAACCCTCCGATTGTCTAAGGGTTAAAGTCCCCGCAGTTTTGGGGCACTAGGGTTATTAGACTCTCCTAGTAGAGGTAGGCCTTGGTAGGGTTTTAGTCATGTCGGGATTAGTATAAATAGAGAACTGGAGTCTCTATTTATTACACAACTCATCCACACTCAAGTGTAGCGCATAGTTGAGGAAGGAGAAGACACTGGGGCTAGACAAGAAGAAGATTACTGCTGTTGGGAGATCACTTACTGTTTTGGGGCTTTTACTGTTTTGGTGCTGATTCTATCTCTGAGGAAGTTGCGGGGTTTTCTCCTTTATGGTTTCCTCGAGGAAAAACACTATGTTCATTGTCTCTTGTGTTTGATTGTTGTACTTGTTATTCTCTCAGTTAAAGATCCTAATAATGCTAGCTTAATGTTGAAGAACTAACATGGTATCAGAGCTAACCTGAGAAGAAGACACTGTGCAGCTGCAGGAAGTAGGGCTTCCTAGTTTGTGGATCTTCCTCCACAGATTTTCAGCAAAAGTAAGGTGGAATAACTCTCCTCTTTAGGGCACATCTTTCTATCGAAGCAGAATCCAATTCTGAGGTTTTTCAGTTTTGGACCCGACACTACTGTCGAAAATTAAGGCTTGTCACAGAAGAAGAATTTTTCAGTGAGCCCAGGCCTGAATTGATCTCCTCCCCAAAATTGAAGTTAGGAACAAATTTCAAAGCATTTGGGTGGACAGAACTTCGGAAAAGCAAAACCCTAATCTGCTCCTGAACCAGCTCTTCAGGATTTCAGCTCAAGTTTCAGATCCGACATCTTGACTTGGTAAGATCTAAAATCTTTTGTATTTCCATTTGAGGTTCTCAGTTTAAGATGTCTCATCATGCCACGCTTGATGAAAAGCTTGAGGGAGCTGATAACTTCCGAGCCTGGAAGTATAGGATCTCCTTGGTCCTGGAAGAGAATGAGTTAGACTCCTACATCCATGAGGAGGTCCTAGTTCCATAGGGA
Organism: Pseudotsuga menziesii; assembly: GCA_001517045.1. Taxonomy (NCBI): domain Eukaryota; kingdom Viridiplantae; phylum Streptophyta; class Pinopsida; order Pinales; family Pinaceae; genus Pseudotsuga; species Pseudotsuga menziesii. The sequence continues at coordinate 179,619 of LPNX010447958.1, forward strand.
GATGAGGCAAAGGCCTTACATAAAAAAAAGATGGTTATGGCAAAGAGGATCATTGCTGATTCTATCAAGGATCACCTTATCCCACAGGTGTCCTCTCTCAAGAGACCTAAAGCTATGTTTGATGCCCTAACCAAGTTGTTTGAAGGGAAGAACATAAACCGGAAGATGACTCTGAGGAATCAACTGAAGAATGTGAAGATTCAGAATGCAGAGACTATCCAGTCCTACTTCACAAGGGTTTCTCAGATCAAGGAACAATTAGAAGCTGTAGATGAAGAAGTGGAGAATGCAGAGATTGTGATGACAACACTGAATGGACTCCCTAGGTCATGGGATTCTTTCATCCAAGGAATCTGTGCAAGAAAGAAGTTAGTCAAGTTCAACAGACTATGGGAAGGATGCTCTCAAGAAGAAGCTCGGATAGCAGCCCGAGAAGAGAAGATGGGAAGTGAAGATCAAGCCCTCACAGTTCACTCCAAGAGGGGAAGAAGAAATCCTCATTACTCCAAAGGTAAGAACTCTCATTCTAAGGATAACAATGGAAAGGACCTATCTAGATTGAGATGTTATACATGTGATGAAAAATGACACTTTGCAAAAGACTGTCCTAAGAACAAGAACCACTCTCATAAGAAGAAGGGGAACAAAAGAAGACATCATGCTCATGCTGCAGAAGATGATGAACCATCCAAGAAGAGATCCAGATATGAAAGTGAAGATTCTTCAAGCGAGGATGAATATGTTTTGATTTTCGCTCTCACAGGTAACATTACTCATGGCAGTGATAATTGGCTTATAGACAGTGGGGCTTCCAAAAATATGACTGGATTCAAGGAATCCTTTATAAGACTATCAGAACATGAATCACCTTACAAGGTGAAACTAGGAGATGACTACCAATATCCAATAAAAGATAGTGGGGAATCTTCATATAAACTAGACTTTGGTAAGTCTCTAACAATGAAGGAAGTATTGTTTGTACCAGGACTCATGAAGAACCTTCTCTCCATATCAACATTGGATGCAAAAGGAATGAGGGTTGCATTCATAGATGGTCAAGTCATTATGTGGCCTAGAGGAAAGACTATTGATGATGCGGTAGTGATTGGAGTTCAAGAAGGAGGATTGTACAAATTGAAGGGCCATCCAGAACAAGCATTGGTCCATGACTCAGTAGAGCCAAATGAACTTTGGCATAGAAGGCTTGCACATGTGCATTACAAAGCACTACCTATTGCAAGCAAAGTTGTTGAAGGTCTTCCAGAAATCCAAGCAAAACATGATGGGGTTTGCAAAGGATGTGCGAAGGGAAAGAACACAAAGAAGACATTTCCAAGTAGCGAAAGCAAAGCAAAAGGAATTTTGGAAATCATCCACTCCGATGTATGCGGTCCTATGTCATCAAGCTCACTAAGTGGGTATGCATATTATGTTTCTTTTATTGATGATTTTTCTAGGAAGACATGGGTTTACTTCATGAAGAACAAAGACGAAGTATTTAGCAAATTCAAGGAATTCAAAGCCTTCATCGAGAACCATACTGAAAAGAAGATGAAGACTTTTCGATCAGAAAATGGCGGAGAATTCACTTCAAATGAATTCAAGAGGCTATGCAAAGACTCGGGGATTAAGAGGGAGTTGTCCACTCCTTATAATCCACAATAGAATGGGGTTGCAGAAAGGAAGAATAGAACTATCATGGAAGCTGCAAGAGCAATGCTTCATGATCAAGATCTTCCTATGCATCTTTGGGCGGAAGCTGCCAAAACAACAGTGTATGTACAGAACCATACTCCACATAGAGTACTCGAGAACAAGACTCCTGAAGAAGTCTTCTCCGACAAGAAACCAGAAGTCAGCCATCTCAAAATATTCGGTTGTCCTGTGTACATACACATCCCAAAGGAGAAAAGGACAAAATTAGATTCTTCAGGAAAGAAGGGTATATTCGTGGGATACTCTGAAAGCTCGAAGGCTTACAAAATCTATTTTCCAGGGTATAAGAAGATTGACATCAACAGGGATGAAGACACAACTTACAACAAATCCAGAAAGAGACCTGCTGAAGAACCTAAAGAAGCAGAAGCAAAAGCACCCAGAATTCATGATACAACCATGAACGAAGAAACTCAAGAAGAAGATTGAGAGTTTGAAGAAACACAAAGACTTGTAGATCCACCTCTGGAGAAGAATCCTCATAAGAGGAAACCTGCTTGGGTACAAGAACTTATCCAAGGTGCGGAAAGATATGGGGCTCCAGAAGGGAATCACAGAGAAAGAAAGAGGACTAGATCCTGCTCTGGGTATGTAGCTTTACTATGTGATTTCATTGATAAAGAACCTTCTAGTTATGAAGAAGCGACAGAACAGAAAGAATGGAAGGATGCTATGATCGAAGAATATCAATCGATCATGAAGAATGATGTTTGGGATGTTGTCCCAAGACCAGAAGGGAAGTCAGTTGTAACTTCCAAATGGATCTACAAGATCAAGCATGCTGCAGACGGTAGCATTGAAAAGTATAAAGCAAGATTTGTGGCTTGAGGTTTCTCTCAGAAAGAAGGAATAGACTATGAAGAAACATTTGCACCTATAGCCAGATACACTTCCATCAGATCAGTACTTGCTCTGGCTGCAGTGATGAAATGGAAGATACACCAAATGGATGTCAAGACTGCTTTCTTGAATGGTGTAGTAGAAGAGGAAGTGTATGTAGAACAACCACTCGGTTTTGAGACACATGACAGAGAGTCTCAAGTATGCAAATTGAAGAAAGCCCTATACGGTTTGAAACAGGCACCCAATACTTGGTACGGCAGAATTGTTGGGACGCGCACCCTAACGGTCCTTAAGATGGGTAACTCTGCGGAGTTACGGGAGTTTGTAAGCGGAGTTATGACTCAAAACAGTCTTAGGGGTGTCGGGGTTGAGTAAAAACCTTCTTTTTGTAATAAACCCATGGTTTAAGTCCAGGGTTTAGGGTTCGGGGTGCCCATGGTTTAAGCCCGTGGTTTTGTAATAAGTGCACTATAAATAGGCACTCTTGTAAATAAGTCAGTTTAGGCTTTTGATGTAAGATGAATTAATGCGAAGCTAAAGCTTGTTTTGTAAGAAGGTTAAGTCCCAGCTGTGTGCGTGGACGACCTCTGCAGCTGTGTGCGCAGAGGGTTTTGGGTGATTAAGGAAATCTGCAGCTGTGTGTGCAGAGGCCTGCAATTGTGTACGCGGCTTTAAGGACTTGAAAGGATCTGCAGCTGAGTGCGCAGATCATAACTGTGGTTTTAGTAAAGAGTTGAATAAAACGCAGTTCTGTGGACGTAGCCCTTACACTGGGGGTGAACCACGTTATATCTGGTGTTGTGGTTCTTTGTGTTGTTTCTGTTATGTTCTTTCATGCATTGATAAACGTATATCTGATAAATAAGATCATTGCTAACATAATAACTTCGCTGTGAATTCCCAGTAAAGGGTTAAGCAAGTCACTGTCTGTTTATTTAGCTGCGAAGTTATATATATGAATGTTGAATCTCTGTGTTATATGAATATAAGTTATTAAAGGCTAAAGGTACAGTAATATCCCTCTTCTGCTTGCAGAAACCTGATTCTGCGGCATCCCATAGCTATTTCGGGTGAGACTGCAACCTGTTCGCAGGTTGTTGCCGAAAGGGCCAACACTGTGGGTCTTTTGTTGGTGCGAAGTTAACGGTATAAAGCTCGGGTCTGCCCTATAGCCCAACAAGAATTGACAGTTTTCTATCCAGTTTGGGCTTTACCAAGAGTAAAGCAGATTCCAACCTTTACTACAAGGTTGAAGATGGCAACTCAGTGATGCTTCTACTATATGTAGATGATCTATTTGTGATAGGTACGGATGGGTTGATTGTTGATACGAAGAGAAGGCTTGTTGTTGAGTTCGAGATGAAGGACTTAGGTATGATGCATTACTTTCTAGGTATGGAGGTGTGGCAGAGTACAGATGGAATCTTCCTTGGACAAGGGAAGTATGCAATAGAGATCCTGAAGAGGTTTGGGATGATGGACTGCAAGACTATGGCCACACCTATGGCATCGAACCTGAAGCTATTGAACGATGCTTCATCAGAGTCGGTTGATGCTATGATGTATCGTCAGATGATTGGGTCTTTAATGTACTTGACGAACACGAGACCAGATATTTGCTTTACTGTGAACACCTTGAGCCAGTTCTTGACAGATCCGAGAAATGTTCACTTGATTGCTGCAAAGCATATTCTGAGGTACCTGAAGGGTATAGTTGATTATGGGCTCAAGTACGATGCGAATCAAAAGATTAACCTGGAGGGTTATGTTGATTCAGATTGGGCAGGCAGTGCCATCGAAAGGAAGAGTACTTCAGGGTGTTGCTTCAGTATGGGATCAGGTGTGATCTCTTGGTTTAGCAGAAAGCAATCCTGTGTGGTACTGAGTACAGCTGAAGCAGAGTATGTAGCAGCTTGTTCAGCTAGTTGTAAGGCAGTATGGCTGCGGAAGCTACTGTCTGATTTATTTGATCTCCAGTTAGATGCTACTTGTATGCATTGTGACAACCAGAGTTGCGTGAAGTTGTCAGAGAATCCAGTGTTCCATGACAAGTCGAAGCATATCGAGATCAAGTATCACTATATCAGGGATATGGTGCAGAAGGGAGCAGTGAAACTCCAGTATGTTGCGACGGAGGAACGAATAGCTGATGTATTGACAAAGCCATTGGCTAGAGTGAAGTTCGAGCACTTCAGGGAGAAGCTTGGTGTTCTCCAGATCGAGGTTTCCTCCAAGGGAAAGCGATGAATTCCATAGCCATTCTAACATGGTGAGAGGATTGGTTCCTTCCATGGTCAGATGTAAGGGCTGAGCCATTCTGTCATGGTGAGAGGATTGGTTCCTTCCATGACGATATGAGTGCTGAGATCCATAGCCATTCTGACGAGCAGATCAGATGTAAGGGCTGAGCCATTCTGTCATGGTGAGAGGATTGGTTCCTTCCATGACAGATATGAGTGCTAAGCCATTCTGATATGACTGTAGGATTGGTTCCTACATGATCAAATATAAGGGCTATTGCCATTCTTGGAATGGAGCTGCCTGGTGAGGTACCAGGAAAACTCAGTCTAGGACTGAGGGCCGTTCTGATATGACCGTGAGATATTCTCTCACATGATCAGATATGAGTGCATGGCCATTCTGATGTGATAGAGGGATGTGTTCCCACTTGATCAGATGTAAGGGCTGAGCCATTCTGTCATGGCTAAAGGATGAGGTTCCTCCCATGTCAGATATGAGTGCTGGCCAGTCTGACTTAGTGTCAGATATAAGGGCTACCGCCATTCTTTGAATGGAGCTACCTGGTGAGGTACCAAGGATCCTCAGTTTAGGACTGAGAGCCATTCTAATGTGACTGAGGGATGTGTTCCCACATGATTAGATGCAAGTGCAGTGGCCTTTCCACAGATGATAATAGTTTGGGTTCTTATCATGCTGGTGGTTGTAAGTGCTGAGCCTTTTCACAGATGATAGTAGTTTGAGTTCCTATCATGCTGGTGATTGTAAGTGCTGTGCCTTTTCACAGATGGTAGTAGTTTGAGTTCCTACCATGCTGGTGATTGTAAGTGCTGAGCCTTTCCACAAATGGTAGTAGTTTGAGTTCCTACCATGTTGGTGGATGTGAGTGCTGTGCCTTTCCACAGATGATAGTAGTTTGGGTTCCTATCATGCTGGTGGTTGTAAGTGTTGAGCCATTTCACAGATGATAGTAGTTTGAGTTCCTATCATGCTGGTGAATGTGAGTGCTGGGCCTTTTTGATATGATTATAGGATTGGTTCCTACATGATCAGATGTGAGTGTTGGGCGTGCCTTTCTGACGAGTAGGTTAGATGTAAGTGCTGGGCAGGCCATTTTGACTTAGTGTCAGATATAAGTGCTGAAGAAGACCTACATGGAGGCTAGGCCTACAACCAGCATGAAAAAGGGCTGGCTCTGTAGAACTTCCTGTGACGAGAAGAATCATGAGATAGCACCCGTGATGATGATTGCCAGTGATGATCTAGATCGAGTGATGATCGAGATCCAGTGATGATGTTCCAACAGTGATGATCCAGATCGAGTGATGATCCAGATCCAGTGATGATGCCCAGTGATGATCCAGATCCAGTGATGATGTTCCATGATGATCCAGATTCGAAGAATGAAGATGACTTGAAGACTCAGAAGACTTGAGATGTAGATGACGAGATGATCCAGTTGATACAGAGAAGAAGACCAGTGCTGAAAATTGTGTCGAAAGAATACCTTCCTAGTTAAGAGGGAGTGTTGATGTATTTGTAACTTCGGAATGTATTCATCTATGTATCTTATGTATTGTAACCCGATGTTTATTCCGGGATGTATCTATAATGTAATTGAGTCATATTGTCATGCCTCGATGTTCCGATCGGGAGGATCAATTATGTAAATAAGTCATGTCAAGTCATAGTGGGTAACTCTCCGATTGTCTAAGGGTTAAAGTCCCCGTAGTTCCGGGGCACTAGGGTTATTAGACTCTCCTAGTAGAGGTCGGCCCTGGTAGGGTTTTAGTCGTGTCGGGATTAGTATAAATAGAGAATTGGAGTCTCTATTTATCACACAACTCATCCACACTCAAGTGTAGCGCATAGTTGAGGAAGGAGAAGACACTGGGGCTAGACAAGAAGAAGATTACTGCTGTCGGGAGATCACTTACTGTTTTGGGGCTTTTACTGTTTTGGTGCTGATTCTATCTTTGAGGAAGTTGCGGGTTTTCTCCTTTATGGTTTCCCCGAGGAAAAACACTGTGTTTATTGTCTCTTGTGTTTTTGATTGTTGTACTTATTATTCTCTCAGTTAAATATCCTAATAATGCTAGCTTAATGTTGAAAAACTAACATTTTCATCAGTGAATTTAGGCTTTAGCCCTAGGGCATGTTTACAATGTACACTTTATCTATAATTGTAAATTTATCTATGTAAAATTAAAATATTAAAAACATTAAAAAAAACATTGTTTTAGTCTGCAGGTTGTCAAAAATTATAAAACAACACACTTGCATAGTGACAAAATTATAAAACAATACACTTTGCATTTACATTGCATGATTGCACAATGATGAATGTAGTATTTAGTAATTTACTAATTTGCATGGATGGGTTGTGTTGCCGCCTTTCACACACTTGGGTCACGTGGCAAAAATCTTCAAGCCACTTGGTGTGTCCTTGGGGGCAAGTCTCGAGTCAAGGCTGTCACCTTGTTTTTGACTCTTCTGTTTAGGCTCAACTCCTAACGAAGCCAAGGGGGGTAGACCCTATTAAGTTACTAAGGATAATTACTTAGTATGGTGATGTTAAACTGAATGAGTTACTTAGGAGTTTGAGATTTAACTATAGATAATCAAAGATGGCAAGATACAAAAATGAACACACGAAAGCACAATGTTGAGACACAATATATATATAAAGCAAGAAAATAACCAGTGCCTTAGAATGGAGTCAAAAAATAAGATCAATGTACTTGCATGTGCTTGGAGTGAATGTTTTGCGATTGCTTCTTGGTACGTTTTAAGTGAAATTTGAGGTGTGAGTTGATTACAATTAGGCGAAGGGGGGACTCTAGATATACCCGAGAGTACTTGGAGTATGTCCAAAACTAAACCTTCACGGCTACCCGCAAGGAATATGTGGGCTGAATTGAGTCTCTGGGGCTATTGTTCATAACGCACCCGTTAGGGTGTGACAGAGATCGGTGCCCCGAGGTCACTTTTCAGAAGTTTCCGCTTTCTTTGGGTATTTTGCCACCGTGATGGTTTGATCTAGGTGTTGGATTTTCACCTGTTGGTTTGTTAATTTGGGAGAGTGAGTCCTAATCATAGTAGAAAACATCGCCGAAAAATCGTCGATGTCCCGAAAAATCGCGAGATTTTCGGGCTGACGATTTTTCCCGGCGAAAAAAACGTGATTTCACTAAAAAATCGGACATCGCGCGGTTTTGAAAAAATCGGCGATTTTATGGAAAAAATCCCGCCACTATAGAAAAAATTGGCGAGTTGACTAAGTCTTTCCGACGAGGGTTAAAACTCATTCTGGCAACACGTTTACGATTTTATTATGTATCATTCGCGTCGGCTGTTAGCTTGAGGACCAGGAGAGAGGGTTTAAACTTTAAAGTTCCGGCGTTAGCATCTGCAGCGTAGGGAGCACAGGCCCACAGGGTAAGGACCAGGCGGCGTCGCGGCGAGGGTTCAGGTGAGTTACTCACGATTTTAATGTTTGAAATTACAGTTTATACATATATATATTTTTTGAACTGGGACAGAGCTCGCTCGGCCATGCCTCCACTGATAGTCTGATACATAGTTACATATATCGTGTCGGCGAATATATCGCCGGGGGTCCGGAATGAAACTTATCGGCAGCAACGGCGAAAATATCGGAAAATATCGGCAAATGT
>LPNX010447966.1:4076-21637 GCA_001517045.1 Pseudotsuga menziesii
TGCTACGCGTTCTAGGTGTTACAAACGTGCAAGCCCAGACGCCCGGATTATTATTCATTCTATATGGTAGGGAGATCATGCGAGCCTAGACACCTAACGCGCCGTCGCTTAAGCGACTGGGATTATTATTCATTTTATATGGTTTTATTTGTTTTATCACGAGGGCCTAGACACCTAACGCTCCGTCGCTTAAGCGACGATTATGAAACTATCCGTCGCATAACCGACGCTTGTGGCACATTCACAAAAAAAAAAGTATTCTTGTGATTTTTGGTAAGTTTAAAAAGAGAAATTCATGCACCGTCGGATTTTTCCGTTGGATTTTAGATCGAAATGTAGTAGTGTCACTGGATGTGGAATTTATTTCCGCATCCAACGAGCACTCCCGATCGAAATTTGAGTAAAACACAGGGAGATATGTCAAAAATATGAACAAAAAAGTAGGATTTTCTTTTCTTCCTCCAAAATTAATAAATATTATTTTATTATTTTAACTATTATTTTGTTAATTTTCCTTAGGAGGCCCATTTTGAGTTGAAATTTCCTCTAATGTCTTTCACAAGCACTGTATTAGTTTTCTCAGACAGTTCATTCTAGTGTCTAGTCACTTCGAACCTTTCTCGTATATTTCCCTGTAGGAAGAACATAGCTACACGATATGAAAAACCTTGTGCCAGTGGAGTTCTTATATCCATAAGATTTAGTCATCCCAAAAAAATCAGGGATAGAATCTTCTCTGTGTGGGATCGATTTGAAGCCTTTATGGTTGGAATTTATCCTTGTGTTGATTTCATGTAGATTATCCAGCAACCTACAAGCCCAGGACATCAACAAATGGCGCTATAAGGAGGGCCATAGTTAAATATGTCATGAAATAACACAAGTAAACCTCCTCCCCCCAGATCACTGATTATCACTAGAAGCCAAATCCAAGCTCCTACGTCTACAACTCAACTTGTAGAAACTCAGACTACAATTCCTGTGACCCCTGTCCTAGAACAATTTAACCAAAGACTAGAGTTTCTCTTTGTTTCACCAACTACGAGAACCCTCACCCTTGAACATTTAAGGAATATCACACACGATATAAATTTCAGGGTAAATAAGAGGACTAAAACAGTCAGAAGCCTCAGAGATGATTTGTCCTTACCTATTTCAACTGATAACTCACCTGTTAACACAACCACTCAGAACACTACTGAATAGGGGGAAATTCATGAGATTCAGTTAGATCAATTGTTTGAATAGGAAAAAGAAACTCAAGAAGATCTACATCCCAACTTACATTCTGGTGGACCACCACCAACACGAACTACTTCATCTTCATCACCATCTGAGGACTCCTCAGAGAGTAATACACCTTCTGATCCTTATTCATCTGAAGAAGCACCAATGGACGAGCAATTAAATAGACACTAGATAGACCAAGATGTTGTCTTTGTCCTTGGGAAACAACACAAGTTTCCTAAGAATCCTAAGAAGTGGATCCCAAGGTTTAACCCAGATGAGATATCCCTTGCTAAGGACCATATCAATACCTTCATGCAATCCATTAGGTTAAAAAACGTAGTTCATGAGGACGTGGTGTGTAGATTATTCCCTTATTCCTTCAAAGGCCAGGCTTCCACTTGGTACTTTGCTTTGGAATATGGTTCTATCAACTCATGGGATGAGTTTGAGAAACTGTTTCTTGAAAAATTCAGGGATGATAGTACCCCAAAATATATTGTGATGGATCTATCCTCCCCCAGGATAAAGGGTAAATAGAGAGTCAAGGAATTTAACCAGAGGTTTTCCTGTTTGAAAAACATGATTCCTAGCAATGCTCTTCCTACAGAAGAATTGTTGGCAGCTTATTACGTTAAGGGTTTACCTATTCCAATCGCAAATAATTGTTGGTATCTTATTACGTTAAGGGTTTACCTACTCCAATCACTATCTGGGTCAATAGGGCACACAAAACTACTCTACAAGAAGCTTTTTCAGAAGCTATCTTAGTAGAGAAAGACATGTTTTTCCTAAAGGACAGTCCAAATGTACCATCAGATCAACCTTCTACATCTAGGAGGAGGCAAGAAAATGTCTCCAAACCCACACCCCAAAACAAAGAACCTTATGACATGGAAAACATGAAGAAACTATTGCAAAATATTTCAAATGACGTGGTAGATTTCAAGAGAAATAATAATGAAAATCAAGTTAATAACATAGGTTTGTCAAGGCCACCATTCATGAGACCTTACCAGCCTCCTCAAAATAAACCTCCTCTGAACCCTGAAGAAACACTCACCTTTCAATGAGATTTAATCCATATTCAAGGCCTTAACTTTTGGACCCCAAACTACACATGATGACTGTAGTGATAATTAACAAGAAGCTATAGATTCTACTCCTCCCGATGAGGAATAAGACCAACATATGAACACTAATAATTGCTTTTCAGAACTACCCATGGCAGAGGAAGAAGATGAACATGAAGCCATATTTGATCTACAACATTATTATAATACCAAGAGAAAGGGTCAAACTTCGCAAGACATTCCACCATCGACATCCACTCCAACTGCAGGTAAAGCATCAACACTGAAAGAAAAGGTAATTCCCAAAGTTGAATACAATTTGGTAGATTATTTGAAAAAGTAAAAAGTAAATATTTCTTTATTTGAGGTTTTTAAAATACCATCAATAAGGGAAAATTTACCTAAAAAATTTATTTTAAATAAATCAAGAGAGGCTCAAAATAATAATCTGGATATTTGTACAAATCTTGACGGTCAGAAACCCCCTATGAAAAGAGTCCCTCCTTTCCTTCTCACTTTCAAAATTTTCAATAGGAATGTCCACAATTGCATGATAGATTCAGGAGGTTCATCTAATTTCATTCCAGTTTCTGTCTGTAGGAAATTAAATGAAACTCGAGATCCCTGCCCCACCCAAATAGTCCAATTGGACAGATCCACAGTCAAGGTGGTAGGAGAACTTAAGAATGTCCTCCTGACATTACCTGTAGACCCAAATTCATCAAACAGTTGACATAGTTGTAGCAGATATCCCTGAAACCTATGGCATGTGGTTGAGTAGGGATTGGTCAGAGAATATTAAGGGCTATTTGCCATTGATTGGTCACCCTTTTGGTTACCGTACAATGGCATACCGAATCAGATTAAAATTGTAAGGGAACCTTTCATGAAGCAAGCAGTTACAAATCTTAATGACCCTAGTAAACCTATTGTTTTCTTCACTTCAACGATAGAACACTATACCTTTGACTCTTTCTTTGGGATATTTCCTGATGATTCCTCCCTACCGAGGATGTTAATAAATTGATAGAAATCAATTATTGTACAGTTGTTCCATTCACTTGTGAGATTGTTCATAATGTATATAATGTTAATACAAATTTTAGATTAGCTTTATTTGCTTGGAATTTATTTTTTGATGGGTCTAAATCCAGGGATGGTGCTAGTGCAAGTTGCATACCGATTGATCCAAAGAAACCAAACTTATGATTTCTTATAGAATTGAATTCAAATGTACAAAAAATATTTCTGAGTATGAGGCTTTGTTGCAAGGGCTTAGGAAGGTGATAGATTTGGGCGCACAAGTCATTGAATGCTATAAGGATTCATAAATCATAGTCAAGAAGGTAAGGAACAAGATCCATTTCCTATCTCCCCATTTTCTAAGTTTTAAAAAACTAATTAGGGACATGACAAATTCCTTCAAAGCTTTTAATATAAATTTTTCCATAGGTCACATAATTTTGATGCAGATATTTTATCTAACACTGCAGCTAGGCTCATTCCACCAGAAGGTATGTCTCCTGATACTTTTTCTATTGAGCTTATGTACAGACCCTCTATACCAGACAATGTAACAAGTTGGAAAGTATTTGATGATGATCTTCACATTTTAGACTTATTAACATCCCTGGACACCTTTAAGGATTTAGGCATAGATGAGGCTGAGCATGATAAGTCTTTATCTGACCATAGTTTCCCATCCAACTTGATCCCAAAGTATTTTTCCCAAGTTGAAGGGATTCACTACAATGAAACCTTTGCCCCAGATGCAAAAACGAACTCCATCTGCCTTGTTCTTTCCCTTGCAGCCTTACATAACTAGGAAGTCCGTCAAATGGATGTCAACTTTGCATTCTTACATGGTGATTTATAGGAGGAAATTTACATGGAACAACCTCTTGGATATGTTTAGAATAACTCTATCCTTTTTTGTAGTCTTAAGAAATCCTTATATGGCCTTAAGCAAGTTCCTAGAGCTTGGTATGCCAAAATGGATAGCTTTCTCGTTGACATTGGTTTTTCTAGATGTCATTCTGACCCCAATGTCTATACCAAGAAAGTAGGAAACCATCTCATCATACTTGTTCTTTATGTTGATGATCTTATTCTTACTGGTCGTGACCCTAAAATTTTAACCCATGTGAAATCCATCCTTAAGCAAAATTTTGAAATGTCAGACTTAGGATATTTGCATTATTTTCTTGGTCTCCAAGACTTACAAACCAAAGAAGGAATGTTTCTTTCCCAGTCTAAGTATGCTTGCGACCTTCTTCGTCGCTTTCACATGGAATATTGTAAACTAACCCCTTCTCCCTTCTAGTATGTAGTCAAAATTTCTGCCACTTGTACTTCCCCTAAAGTAGATGCCACCTTGTATCGTCATCTTGTTGGTAGTCTCTTATACTTGACTCATTCCCATACTAAGCTTTCCTTTTCCGTTGGTCGTGTTGCTTGTTATATGCAAACACCTCATGAAAGTCACTGGAAAGTAGAAAAAATAATACTTCGATATATTCGAGGTACAATTTAGTTTGGGATTCATTACAGTACAGGGGGGACACCTTTGTTGGTTGGTTTCATTGATTTAGATTGGGTCAGTGATCCTGATGATCGAAAGTCTACTACAGGTTATTTTTTCAGTCTGGGATCTAGACCTGTCACTTGGGCTTGTAAGAAACAACAAGCTCTTGCTCTTTCTTCAGTAGAAGCAGAATATCGAGCCACAGTTAATGCCATTCAGGAAGCTTTATGGCTTCGACAAATCCTTTTAGAGTTTGGATTCGAGCAGCAACAGCCTACTCCACTTTGGTGTGAAAATCAAAGTGCCATCAAGCTTGCCAAAGATCCAGTTCTATATCAACGCAACAAACACATTGAGCTACATATGCACTTCATCAGAAATATTTTTTATGATCATGTTCTTGAAATGCTCTATTGCCCTATAGATGATCAAGTTGCAGACATCTTCACCAAGTCTCTTACATAAGCAAATTTTTCTAAACTTTGATCTTTATTAGGAGTTCAAGAATGTGTCATTAAGGGGGGATAGGCTCTAATGCCTCCTTCCTTCTCCTAATAGTGTCACATTTGTAAATCCTTCAATCCTATCCCAAGTTGTTATTAAGGGGGAATGTTAGGATATTTAGACACTTAGGAGTTAGTTAAGATCAACTTGTGTAACATATCCTTTAGGTAAAGTGTGTTTCTTTAGTATGCATTAGTATTCACTTGTAAATATTCTAATCCGACGGTCACGATATGTTCTTGACATAGAGTGATACGATGGTTCAACTTCTCTTAGATCATACCTACCCTTGATCCGTGGCTTAACACACGATTGGTCCATGATCTCTATTTAAATAACATGGAGGATCCTTGGCTGGTTGATCAATCATGAGAAGCTCATTTGCAACTTTATTCTTTTGCATAATAAATTGCTCCAAGTAGCTATTTGGTTGGGGCCGTAGACTGTTTCCCTCTCTAGGGTTTTAACCACGTCAAAATATCGGTGTGTTGATCTGTGATCTATTTGTGTGAGTGGATTCTCCTGGTGTTTGGTTTTTTCGGAGTACCCTGTGTACCCGAACAAGGTATCAAAGCATTTATGAAGAGCCGCTTCTGTTTGTGATCTAGATCTTGAACCGGTGTTAACGAAACTTCGAAGGGTTTCTGATTCTGGAGTTTTTGTGCATTTATGGCCTATACGAGCTGTTCCATTGCGTCCAAAATTCCATTTCCATTGGAAAATAGTTTTCGTTTCATCGAAAACCACTTCCGTTTTATCCATAAACACCCTTTTCAGCAAATCTAAAGGTATAATGTTACAGTGACAGATTTGTTTTTTTATATCTCTCATATGTTTATCAGTTTTAGTATTTATATCTTTATCGTTTTTAGTCTCATATTGTTGCCTTATCTGTCTACGTATGCTCTTTGTCGTGCACCTTGCACGATCACGGCGAATCAGAAATAGAAAGGGAAAGGGTTTTCTTGGCTTCGTATGCTCTTTGTCGTGCACCTCATGCGATCGTGGCGAATCAGAAATAAAGAGAAAACATAGAATTTCTGGGTAAGCTAACAAGATCTAACCCCATAAGCATGGAAATTTTTTGTTTTGTTTTTGTTTTTTGGTTTGTGGTGTGATTTGCAGGAAAAAGAAGCAAGCACGAAAACTGAGAGAGAAGAGTAAAAAAAAAAAAAAACCCTTCCTCATTCCCTTCTTTTACGTACCTTTTAAACTTAGCTCACTTGGTCCAAATTTTCTTTATTACTTAATAGGTCTTGAGTTCAAGTCTTATTAAGTTACTTTTTAATAGTGCATGCAATTTCTATCTTGAAGTTACTTTATTGTAAAAGTGCATCTCACTTAAAAATAAAATAAAATAAAAAGTGAGTCACTTAAGTTTTTTATTGCCGCACTATTTAAAGTACCATTATTGTAAAAGTGAACATCACTTATTTTCCAAAAGTGATTTACTTAAATGAAACTTTCTTATAAGTGATTGTCAAAGGTTCATTTTGGGAAGAAGGGGTTCTTTTTTTTAGCTGGTCAAGTTAATATCTGCCATGTCACTATTGGGGACATCTTCAACATTTTCTTTGATCAAGCATAACTTCATCATTTAGAATCAGTTTTCAGTGCCGTTTTTTTTTAAACAGCCTAATTTTTTGATCTCTTTGCATCCAAACAGTTAGTTTCTATTTTTTCAGAAATTATTTTACAATATGGCCACCCATTGTGATATTCTACTTACTAGTTCTAACTATTTCTCAGGGAAATCTCGTATGAAATATGTTCTACGAAGCAGGAGAATTTTCAGAATTACCTCAGGGAAAGAAACAAAGCCCACTGATGATGATAAGAAAATAAAATGGGAAAATAGATGTGATGAAGCTCGTGAATTGATTGGGATGTCAATCTCTACTGATTTGTGATTCCACATATCCGGAATTGGTGAACCTGATAAAGCTTGGGAAAAGTTGGAATCTATGTTTGGTAAACACAATGAATATCAAGGTCATCAACTTGAGAATGAGTTGATTTCTTTGAATCCAAGTGATTTTTCATGCATTCAAGATTATTTATCTAAGTATAAAACTCTTAGAATCTTATGTGAAGAATGCAAGATTAAGAAATAAGACAAACAATGTATTTATCATATTCTTTCCAAAATTGGACCTGTATATTCTATTTTTGTATCTACATTTTACTCCATGAAAGAATCCTTGACTACAACTAGCTATCAAGAGCCTATTCTTGAATCCTTTTGTGATTCCTTAATTAGAGAGCAATATAAACTCATTCATCTTGGAATAATTAACAATGCAGATACAACCAGGAGAGCCTTATTGTCCCAACGGAAAGAAAAGTCCAAGCCTCCCAAGAAACTGAATTTTCGCAATAATAAGCCAAACAAGGGTCCCAAACCCTCTCAGTTAGCTCCTTCTTTAAAAAATGACAAAGGATCCAATTCAAAAGGAAATAACAATGAGTATTATTACAATTTTTGTGGGAAATCTAATCATGATGAATCTAAGTGTTTTAAGAGGATGGCATCCTGAGCAAAAATAATGAAGAACAACCACATCAGCCTAGATTCGTCTTCAGAATATACCTCTTATGGACATGCATTTTGTGCTTCTGGTTACTCTTATACTGCATCTTCTTCTTCTACTTCAAATGAATGGCTCATTGATTCTGGATCATCTTATCATATGGCTATGGATCAAGCCATCTTTTCTACTATGCATGAATGTAACACCAAACAAATATTTGTTGGTGATGATAGTTTTCTAAGTGTTGTAGGATCTGGAACAGTTCCAGTAGAAAATGGTCATTTTAGTGATGTACTATGTGTTCCAATAATTTCCTGCAATTTGTTGTCAGTCTATCAAATCACTCATTCTAGTGAAGGTAAAACTGTAACGTTTACACCTCACCAAGTTGTAATCAAGGATTTTAAATATTCTCAACATATCCTAGCTACCGAAATTGTTGATGATATTACCAGGTTGTACAAATTTAGCAACATTGGGTCATCACCTTTTACTTCAGTTTTTGTTGCTCATAGTGATAACTTGAGCAAACTTTGGCATGAGCGATTTGGTCACTTAAATTATCGTTCATTACAACAACTATGTAAAGAAAATATGATGACTGGTATTCCGATGGTATCTTGCAAGGATGGTGTTTGTTCCGGTTGTGTACTCAAAAAACATCATCGAGACAGTTTTGACAAACGTGCCTCTTGGCATGCCTCAGTTCCCTTGGAGATTTTGCATAGTGACTTTTGTGGTCCTCTTCCATTTGCTTCCTTTTCTGGTTTCAAATAGTTCTTAACTTTCATTGATGACTACTCCAGATGCACTTTGGTTTATTTCCTAAAACTTAAGAGCAAAGTATTTAACATGTTCTTGGCCTACAAGGCCCTTGTTGAAAAACTATCTGGTCATCAAATTATTAAGTTAAGATCTGACAATGGAGGGGAATATGTTAACAAAAATTTCACTACTTTCTGCATTGAACAAGGAATCCAACAACAACACACTGTTCCATATACACCACAACAAAATGGTGTAGATGAACGAAATAACCGCACTTTAAAATAAATAACTAATTATATGATCCAATCTAAGGGACTAAGTCTTCAATTTTGGGTTGAGGCCATAAATTGTGCAAATTACATAGGTAATCACACACCCACTAAAGTTTTACAAGGTATAACACCGGAAGAAGCATGGAGTAAAATTAAACCAGATGTAAGTCACTTTTATGTGTTTGGTAGTGAAGCATGGGCTCACATTCCGAATGAAAAATGGAAAGCATTGTAGCCTAAAAGTGAAACGTGCATATTTGTTTGATATTCTGATGATTTAAAAGGTTATATACTTCTTCAGCCACATTCTCATGATATAATCATTAGAAGAGATGTTAAATTTGATGAAAATATCTTGTCCTGCAAGCCTAACTTGGCGGGTGTGCCATCTTTGGCCTGCAAGCCTAATTCGATGATCGTGCCTTCTTCTCCTTCCAACTTCCTTGAAATATTTCCAACTCCAGTTTTTGATGATGACAGTGAGGATGAAAATCCACCTCTGCCAGCTCATGTTCCTCCAGTTTCACTAGCACCAATGCTTCCTCGATGGGTCCGTTCAACATGTGAAGCAGCTAGTGATCTTGCTGGTGATGCTAGAGATCAATGTCAAACACGTTCTTAGTTTCAGCGAGCCTTTTCTATTTTGGATCAAGTTTCTGAGAATCGTGATCCAGAAACCTTTGCAGAAGCTTCAAGAAATCGAGATTAGGATGCAGCTATGGATGAAGAATATCATTCCTTAATGGCGAACGATACTTGGGATCTTGTACCTCTTCCAAAAGGAAGAAAACTTTTCAGATGTAAATGGGTCTATAGAACTAAGTATGCATCAGATGGAAGTGTTGAAAGGATTATAGAAAGGTTATTTGACAAATGCTTTTCCTAATTTGAAGGGATTGACTACAATGAAAACTTTTCCCCTATCACAAAAATGAACTCCATCTTCCTTGTTCTTTCCCTTGCAGCCTTACATAATTGGGAAGTCCATCAAATGGATCTCAAGTCCTCATTCTTACATGGTGATTTACAGGAGGAAATTTACATGGAACAACCTCTTGGATATGTTCTGAATAACTCTATCCTTGTTTTTCGTCTTAATAAATCCTTATATGGCCTTAAGCAAGCTCCTAGAGCTTGGTATGACAAAATGGATAGCTTTCTCCTTGACACTGATTTTTGTAGATGCCATTCTGACCCTAATGTCTATACCAAGAAAGTAGGAAACCATCTCATCATACTTGTTCTTTATGTTGATGATATTATCCTTACTAGTAGTAACCCTGAACTTTTAAACCATGTGAAATCTAGTCTTAAGCAAAATTTTGAAATGTCAAACTTAGAACATTTGCATTATTTTCTTGGTCTCCAACTCTTGCAAACCAAAGAAGGAATCTTTCTTTCCCAGTATAAGTATGCTTGTGACCTTCCTCGTCACTTTCACATGGAATATTGTAAACCAACCCCTTCTCCCTTCCAGTCTGGAGTCATAATTTCTGCCACTTGTACTTCCCCTGAAGTAGATGCCACCTTGTATCATCAACTTGTTGGTAGTGTCTTATACTTGACTCATTCCCATATTGAACTTTCGTTTGTCGTTGGTAGTGTTGCCCGTTATATGAAAACACCTCATGAAAGTCACTGGAAAGCAGAAAAAAGAATACTTCGATATATGTGAGGTACAATTCAGTTTGGGATTCATTACAGTATAGGGGGGACACCTTTGTTGGTTGGTTTCATCGATTCAGATTGGGCCGACGATCCTGATGATTGAAAGTCTACTACAGGTTATGTTTTTAGTATGGGACCTGGACCTGTCACTTGGGCTTGTAAGAAACAACAAGCTCTTTCTCTTTCTTCAACATAAGCAAAATATCGATCCGCAGTTAATGCCAGTCAGGAAGCTTTATGGCTTCAACAGATCCTTTCAAAGTTTGGATTCGAGCAGTAGCAACCTACTCCACTTTGGTGTGACAATCAAAGTGCCATCAAGCTTGCCAAATATCCAGTTCTACATCAACGCAACTAACTCATTGAGCTACATATGCACTTCATCAGAAATGTTGTTCATGATCGTGTTCTTGAAATTCTCTATTGCCCTACATATGATCAAGTTGCATACATCTTCACCAAGTCTCTTACAGAAGCGAAGTTTTCTAAACTTCGATCTTTGTTAGGAGTTCAGGAATGTGTCATTAAGGGGGGATAGGCTATAATTCCTCCTTCCTTCTCCTAATAGTGTCACCTTTGTAAATCCTTCAATCCTATCCCAAGTTGTTCTTAAGTGGGGATGTTAGGATATTTAGACACTTAGGAGTTAGTTAAGATCAACTTGTGTAATATATCCGTTAGGTAAAGTGTGTTTCTTTGGTTTGCATTAGTATGCACTTGTAAATATTCTAATCCGACGCTCACAATATGTTCTAAACATAGAGTGATCCGACAGTTCAACTTATCTTAGATCATACCTACCCTTGATCCATGGATTAACACCCAATTGGTCCATGATCTCTATTTAAAGAGCATGGAGGATCCTTGGCTAGTTGATCGATTATGAAAAGATCATTTGTAACTTTATTCTTTTGCATAATAAATTGCTCCAAGTATCTATTTGGATGGGGTCGTGGACTATTTCCCTCTCAAGGGTTTTAACCACGTCAAAATATCACTGTGTTGATTTGTGATCTGTTTGTGTGAGTGGCTGCTCTTGGTGTTCGGTATTTTGGGAGTACCTTATGTACCCGAACAAGGAGATTTGTACAAAACTTTGCATAGATTGTTAGACCACTGCAAGATCTAATTAAGATAGATTTTTTATTTAAATGGCCTGACATTCAAAAGGATGCATTTATCAAGATTAGAAAAGCTATAATGGATGCTCCTACATTAATGCCCCCTGATTTTGACAAATATTTTATTTTTTACACATTTTCTACTGATTCTTCTTATGATGTATTTTTAACTGAGAAACATGAAGAGGACAAAGAGATCCCTATTTCATTTATGAGTTCTGTTAGTGCCAGAAATTGTTCTCAGACTACTAAAGAACAAGCCAACACAATCTCATAAAATTAAACTAAGTAAAATAGGTTTTTAGGGTTTTGGTTTTACAATTTGTTAACAAGAGGGTAAAATCTCATCAGGCTAAGACAAACACTAAATCATGTAACAATGAAGGACTAAGATGCATTATATATGAAATATAAATCTGAAACATCATAAGCACAATAGTGAGTTTTACCCACAATTCACAAGAATTCCATGAATAATAACCTCAAACAAGAAATGAATTTGTCAACTGAGTGACTACACCAATCATAAATGAAACCAACAAATAGAATAATATGGGCTTATAGCTTGCACATATATCATAATCAGTCATCAAGAATACATAAGAGTTTCTAAACTTAGCTCCATACATAGTAGCTTGGAAGCCTCCCCTTGTACAAAAATTCGAACCCTCCTACTATCTCATTCCCTTCTATTTATACTTGTTACATCTCAAAAACATTTGATTCATTTGCTAAGTAAATTTAGGTCAAGTCCTTGAACTGCAAAAAACAGTTACTTAAATACATAACTAACTTCTAGGTGTAGCTCTCGAAACTACTACAAAATGACTACTTTACAAAAATATACTATTTATCTTTTACAAAAATTGACTATATAACAACTGTCAGAAATGATCTTTTAAATATATTTGGCTGCTTCAGCCAAAAGTGCTATCCCCTCCAGATCTTGTGTTTTTCTTTTGGTTCTTTACTTCTCAGCTTCTAGGTCTTCAACTCTCTTTGATATTTCTTGATTCTAGTGAGTTAAATCTTGGATCTTCTGCTCCAACTATTCACACATGTTTTGTGTCTGCCTTTTCCTCTTCAATGCTTCCTTCGAAACCATAATCAAATCCTAATAATGGCTGTTAATATCCTCAGGATCTTCTCTTAACCTTCTATTTTCCATTACCAATCCTTCATTTGTTTCATTCAGAAAATCTATTTCGTACTTGTACTGTTTAACACTTTTCTGAAGATTTTCATTCTCTAAATCTATGACTTTCCCTTCTTGAAATGAAGAAGATCCTTCTGGTAACCAAGGGATATTTAATTTCTTAAAAATATCATCATCATCCTCTTTATGCTTCCCAGTTACTGTTACAGGAACCTGTTTAGAATTATCTCCCTTAAAACTGAAATCTTTGAATTCTTCTTCATTAGAGAAGACTTCTCAATCATTGAATCTTCTCTCTTATTCTCTTCCTACTTATATTGGTCTTCATCTTCTTTTAAATTTTCTTGAGATGAGGAATCTTCTAAGTCAATCATAGTAATATTTTCCTTAGCCAATTTTGGATTCAACATTTTTTTCATATTCAATCTTAATTTATTATTTGGTCTCGTTTCAGGCGTCCAATTTGAATCACCTAACATTCCAGAAGATTTTCCCCAAAATTTTACACTGGATATTAGTACTCCTTCCTTTTTAAATCCAACCATGGAGTTTTCCTTAGTTTTCTCACTGATAACTTGTATGTCCTTTGATTCCATCTTGGCAAGAATAGAGACTTCTATCATATTTCCCTGGATATCATTGATATCTAGATCAAGCTTAACTGATTTCTTTCTTCTAGTTGTTCTAAGACTATTTCATGTACTTCTTTCAAACCTTCAGAGATTTCCAACTGATTCTCTTCATCAATCTTCTTTTTCTCTCCACCTATAGGATATTTAAGTTTTTGTACTGAAGACTCTACTTGAGTAGTCTCTTCTACTGCTTCAGTAATGACTTCCTTCTTCAATTTTTTAAATAGGCTGTGTGATTTATTCATTTGTCTCCTCTTTGACTAGTCCTCCTTTTCGCTTTGAAACCTTGACCTGAACAAAAATAATCCCAAGTCTTACCTTTTATATGGAGCATGGTACTAATGATCAATTTTATCAATCCATGGTGGAAGATAGACATTTTAGTATGATCCTGATGTTCCCTTATCCTACATGACATCTTCTCCAAGCTTTTTAAGAAAAAAAAGGGGAGATTCATCTTTGACTCCTGACTCAAATGCTGTAGAAATATAATGTGATATTTAAAAACATAAGCATATCTACACTCACAGGTCACATAACTCTGCAAAATCTTAATAGGCTCCCTCCATTCAGGCTTGAAATTCTGTATATGCACCCCCTTGCCCCAATCTGCTACAACATCAAGCAATAAGAAATTCTCTGAATTAAAAGTAAATGGAAATTTCTTGAACCAAAACTCACCCTCGTCAGCTATACCTATGGCTTCTGCTATCAACTCTCTAGTTAACTTAATTTTTAGGGTATTAAACAGGACTGTATCTTTCTCTAACCCTTGAGTGAACCCATATGAAACTTCTGAATGATAACCATCAATTTTTTCAAAATATTTAAACCAACCTGCTTTTTGAAACAATTTTGCACACTCAGGAAATTTTTTAGCCCATGCCATATGTTACCACCTAAGTTGTACTTAGTGGTTTTTTATCAAGTGAGCCTGGTGAACTAGACAAAGATGATTTGTTCGGACTTCATAACACCTTCAAAAGTGCTTCTAGGAAGTGCTTGTTGTACTATATCACATGTTCATACCCCATGGGGGAGTTGTAATAAGATGTTCTAGCATGGTAATGTCTATAAAAGACTTGGTCTCTTAGAATTTATTTTTCAATCCAATCAGCCCAGGGTGTTTTTTCCCTCGGCTATTATTGGTTGTTGAATAAACGACTGATAATTTATGAGTTTTTCACTCAATACCTCCAAATTTGGGGTGGTCAGCTTGGCATTTAGGCCTATTGAGGTTATTAGAGTCTATGTGTCAATGTATAAACATGATAGGCATCATGGTCGAGTCATATGAACATGTCTAAGTTCCCCTAGGTTTTTAATTTTTTAAGTTTTTAAAATTTTAATTTTTCCGCAAAACTTAGGCTATTTTTTAATAGTCTAATTGGAAAAATTGGTTTTGTAATAAAAGTGGGCCAAATAATCAGTTTCAGTCATGGGGGTGCTCAGTTTCAAGCTAAGAGCACCATGTAAACCCATAGACCCACTTTTTCTAATTTTTGAGTGATTTGTCCATCACTCAGGTCAAAAATCCCTAAAAATCAAATATTGATTATTTAATTGATAAATTAATTAAATAATGGAGAAAACCCCAAATCCTAAATCATTGGGATTTGCTTCGATTTCACTGAAATCAGTCTCATCGGCTTGGGATTGATTGGATATGAAAATTCCTTGACTAAAGGAGGTGATTTGGGATGATATAGGAGCACATTTATGCATGCAATATTGGGAATTGTACCCTCCCTCTCTCCTCCACACGTGTGGGCATCTCTGGTTGAGTTTTGATGGATGCTTCAGTCAGCAAGTTGAGGTGTCAGATAGACCAGCTCTCCGATTGATAGTTGCATTTAATGAGACTCAAATCAGGCTCAGTTAGACATAAATCAGGCACATATTCACTCCACATGCAGCTACAGTCTCTCTCTCCTTGGGATTTTCACCCCCCCTGGGCTAGATCTTCTTTTTTTGCTATAAATTAAGCATAGATTACCTCTTCCAAGCTAGTTAGAAAAAGGATTGAGGTGTTGTTGCTATTGTACTATTGTTATTGTTCATTTTAAATAAATATAAACTTTGGAGGCAAGACGGTGTCATGTTATTGTGTGTGTGGATGAGCATTGCCATGTTTTACTAAGGTAACATGTATCTATGTTCATAATTTGATGATTGTTTGTGGATTCATTGCAAAAGATTGATAATAAGTTTATTATGATATTGATAGGAAAGGAGTTTGTTAATAAGTTTATTGTCCATCTCTTTCCTTTTGATGCATGTTTAGAGATCTAGATTCAACATGTTTTATAAGTTTATATGCATGCTATTCCGAAATCTTTGTTTATGTATTAACTGGATCTCACAAGCATTTTGGAAAGTATTTGGATTCAGTTGAAGGTTCCTAGCTTAGAGAGGGTGCTAATATATCTTGATTCCTCACTTTCTACAAAAATTTCTCAAAGGAATAGTCCCTCGACATTCCACCGGAAAGCTCCACGGTTGATCTTCAAGGCTTCCAGCACTCTTTCTCTCTCTTCCTCCTTATAAAAATCCAAATATTACCTGGTTACTTTGGTTACAAGCTTTGTTATAATTTAGATCTATCATATTAAAGTAAAAATTACATAGATATATTATTTCAAATCTCATAATCTAGATCTCATTTCTAAAAGGTCTCATTAAGCATTCTAGATCTAGTTCAGGGAAATGGTCCGTTTTGCATGGCAATTTAAAGAAAATCCATAGGTTGCAAGCGTTAGATTTCTATTTCTATTTTAAAAATATTAAATCTAGAAATCATTGCATCTCTCATTGACTTCTCAAACAGCAAGCCAAGATCCCAAGGAAATCTTGCTTTCCTTGGTTCCTTTTTCATCGTTTTAGCTAGTTTTAACTCAGTTTTGTTTGGTTTAAAGTAGGCTGACCCAAAGGTATTTTCAAATTGATTTTGGGAATATCTTATTCTAACATGATCGCTGTATTTTATCAGGCATAGCATAAATAATAGAATCTGTTGTTCGAAAGTGGCTTTGGGATCGTTCAAATCCCCCCACGGGGCTCCCCTTTGACTGTAAATTTTAAATTTTGGGAAAGTTTTGAGATCTTGGTTTCATCCTATATAATAACCAAGAGGATTCAGATCATTTTAATTATATTGTAACATCATATAATAAATTTTTTCTCCGAATAGGCTCTTTCGAGCCCATTCCCCATCCCCCCTGGGGGGATTCGTGCCTTTTTTGTTATTTTTCACATTGTCTTATTTCTGTTCACTTTAGATTAGTTTCATTCATTCATAACAACATTATTTGATTACTTTATCATATATTCCATATTTCAGTATCAAATTAACTTGAATACTTACCGCACGACTTCCTGATTGACCCGCAAGGGGAAAGAGATGCGTGGTAGGAATAATTAAAAAAATTGTGATTTGTTTCTACTTGCTTCTTATCATTAATTTATATAAGTAATTGTTCTAAAATAAACCCCATCCTTGATTCCATGATTGAGTTCCACTTGAACTGAAAGAGGTTCCTAGAGGGTTTTTCTTTCTAAGAAAACACATCCTATAAAACTCACTAAAATTGACAAGAGTTCGGTGTGTATGCTCTGTACTTAGCTGTGGTTCATCCAATCAGTCAAGCTGCATCAAAAGAAACATGAGTGACTATTTTAATTAGTCTTCACCTTCCCCAATCAACCACCATTAAGCGAAAATCCAACGCCTCGATCAAGCCATAAGCGGTGGAAAAATACCCAAAGGAAGCGGTAACTCCTGAAAAGTGACCTCGAGGCACCAATCTCTATTACACCTTCAGGTGCATTATGAACAATAGTCTCAGAGACTCGATTCATCCCACATATTCCTTGCGGGTAGCCATGAAGGTTTAGTTTTGGACATACTCCAAGTACTCTCGGGTATATCTAGAGTCCCCCCCTCGCCTAATTTTAATCAACTCATATTTCACATTAAATTAAAACGTACTAAGAGGCAATGGAAAAAAATTCACTCCAAGCACATGTAAGTACATTGATTATCTTATGACTCCATTTTAAGGCACTGGCTATTTTCTTTCTATATA
>LPNX010447966.1:23447-67318 GCA_001517045.1 Pseudotsuga menziesii
AGCCCCCTTGGCTTCGTTAGGAGTTGATCCTAAACGGAGGAGTTAAGAACAAGGTCACAGCCTTGAATCGAGACTTTCCCCCAAGGACACACCGAGTGGCTTGAAGATTTCTGCCACGTTCCCCCCAGGTGTGTGAAAGGTGGCAACACCA
Organism: Pseudotsuga menziesii; assembly: GCA_001517045.1. NCBI lineage: Eukaryota > Viridiplantae > Streptophyta > Pinopsida > Pinales > Pinaceae > Pseudotsuga > Pseudotsuga menziesii. Next base: position 23,599 of record LPNX010447966.1, read on the forward strand.
TATCCGAAGGCTTAGCCTTGTTAGTCTTACCACTCTTCTTCATCCTCCCTGTGAAATTCTAGATATGAATTTTTTCTAAAACAGTTGATAAGTATTTCAAAAAAATTCCATTGTCAGAATGAACTAATAATTGAGCAAAATCAGATCCCCAAGCTTGTAATTTTTTAATCAACACTTATGAACTAATCTTCTGTCAATTCAAACCCAAATTTGTGAATAATTTCAGCAACCGATTGCATACCTGTCATAATAATGGTTTAAGTTGCTGAAAACACACTATCTTGTCTTCCCAGGTGTCTAGTAAACTTTCGTAGCTCTCTCCTTAAGTGCCACGACTACGCCAGTCACCTACTCTGCAAACCCCAAACCTGTAACCCCCTTCCTCACAATTTATTCCAACCACAGACTGACAGGTATCAACATGATCTCTGTAAGATTTCATACATCCATGAAATTCATAACTAGCTTCGAATATGCTCCCGTCACGCGCTATCATTACTGTTTAAAGGATCTCCATTCTCTAAAATTTCGGACAGCTGTGACTTACCTGAATAGTCCTTATCTTAACTTCAACACTTGTCAAAATTATTATTAAGGTCTATACACGTATCATTCTCCTTTTATAGATGTGAAAACTCCCATCCTTTGTGATTTTGAAAACTCACGAGAAAATTTACAATTTTTTTAAAAGGCCACGACTTTCTTGTAGCGCTCTAGTTCATAGTTTTTTCCTTTGTGCTACAAGAATATCTAATCAATGTTTTTTTTGACAAAAGGCTTAAAAACAAAGGGTTACATTATACAACCAAACTTTGATTAAACATTATGATATATCTTTTCAACCTTTCAAAAATATATACACCTAATAATCCCATTAAAACTATAAAAACAACTAAATAAAGTAAATTTAAAAGGAATATTATAAAATAAAAAATAAAAATATGCTCACTATTATAATACCTCAAAAACCAAGCTCAAAATATTAAAAGAAATAAGAAAAACCATGTTTTGAAAATAAAGCATATAGTCTAAAAACAGAAAACAAAATCTATCTATAACATCTGGCTCCTGCTGCGGGATGAAGTCCTCCTTGTGAGGCTTCAAGAACCCATAGATCAGTGCCTTCTGACATTTAACTGAACCTATATTCTACTCTGTAAAACATCCATTGGGCTATGGAGTCTTTATTCAATCCTTCACACACCGGTATATACAATGAAATTAAAATCTCTTTCCTTCAAAGACTGTAAAAATGCTTGGGGAATCATCTATTGACTGGATTAGACAACTCATCACCATCCAAAGTCTGTAATATAAAAGTATTGTTCTCCAAAATTTTTGAAACTATAAAAGGACCAAACCATAAATTATCAAACTTACCATGTTTACCCTTATGTTCCTTTCTAGCATCCCATCTTAATACCATATCCCCATTGAAAAAGGCGTTTTCTTTAATCTTCCTATCAAACCTTTCTTTGATCTTCTTTCTGTACAGCTGAGCCTTTTCTTCTACTGATTCATGATCCTGTTGTAATTCAATTAGTGCATAAACTCTCCTTTGAATGTCATGGGTTCCTCTTGACTGTCTTGAAGAAATTTCATTACTGGAATACCTAACTGAACTGGAAACACCACATCAATTCCATATACCAGCTGAAAAGGAGAATTCCTAATTGCCTTTTTAATTGTTATCATGTCAGCCCACAGTGCATATTTCAGCATTGAGTCCCATGACCTCTTATTCTGACTCAACAATTTCTTGATGCTCTAAATAATACCCTTATGGGTTGATTGAACTAACCCATTTCCCTAAGTGTAATAAGGTGTTGATTGTTTCAAAACAATCCCATTTTATTCACAAAATGCCACCATAGCTTTAGACTTAAAATATTTAGCATTATCATTCAATAACTTCTGGGACATCCAAATATGCTAAGAATATTTTCCTGAATAAAGCTAATTATCACCTTGTCTGTTGCATTTCTTGTGGGAATTGCCTCCACCCATTTGGTGAAAAAATATGTAGCTTTCAATATCCATATATTCTGCCCTGAAGAAGAAGGATTTATCTCACCTATAAAGTCTAAGCTCCACTACTTAAAAGGAGCATTCACTGCAATAGGCTTCAATGGTAAAGACACTAACTTTTGTTTACCAGCAAAATTTTGACATGGGGCACAAGCTCTTACCTACTGATATACATCAGAGAATAGAGAAGGCCAATAGTAGCCGGGCCTCAAGATTTTATAAGCAGTAGCTTTCCAATATTTATGTCCCCCACAAGCACCTTCATGTGATTCTAAGATTACCTCCTCAATCTCTGGCTTGTCTAAACATCTGAGCAAAATACCTCCTGGATCTTTCCAAAATAGCTGTTGTTCTATCAGACAATACTTAGTAGCTTTTAAATTCAGTGACGTAGCTTCCTTTTTATCTAGACGTTAAGGACATTGTAAATACAATAGGAAATGTACAATGTCTGCATACCATGTAGATTATGCATATTGCTCCATAATCTTTTCCTTCTCTTGCTTAGCTTGCAATTCTTCCTGTATAGGCTGTTCTTCCATCAAATGAAGGCCTAAATATTGACAATTTGAATCAGCCAACAATTTTGCTAAACCGTGTCCCTTCACTAGTTTAGTAGGCTTGATGTCCACATCATACTCCATTATCTTAGCAATCCATTTTACCCTTTTCCCTTCACTATCAGGTTGAGTAAATATATCCTTAATGGCAGCATTGGGAACATAAGGAATGACCTTAGAATGTAAAATATAAATTCTGAAAAATTTTAATGCATTTACCAGTGAATAAGCTTGCTTTTCCAAAGTAGTGTACTTCAACTCTGAGTCCCTGAGAGTCTTGATGAAAAATGCAATTGGCTGTTCCAGTCCATCATTATTATTCTATAACAAAACAACAACTAATGTATCCTCTGATGCAAAACAAAAACTCAAAAATTCCTTTTAAAAATTAGGACTCACTAGCACCGGTGCTTCTGTAAGAGACAACTTTATCTTTTCGAATGAATTCCTAGCCTCTGCTATCCATTTCACTTCCTGATCTTTATTTAAAACAGTTGTTATTTGTTTAATAGTTTTAGAAAAATTCGGTATAAACCAATGTAAAAAAATTATTTTCCCAATAAAATATTGCACATCCTTCTTACTTCCAAGCAAACTGATCTTCAAAATGGATTTAACCCTTTCTGGATCTATCCTTATCCCATCAGCTGAAACCAAATGTCCTAACAACTTACCCTCCTACACAACATAATGTGACTTTTTTGGATTAAGGGACAGTCCATAGTTTCTGCATTTCAAGAAAGTTTGTTTTAGGTGCTTTAAATTCTCTTCATCAGACTGTGAAAAAACTGTAATGTCATTCAAATAGATCACCACAAACTTCTCCTTCTGTCCAACAAAGGCTATGTCCATAGCTCTTTGGAAGGTGGCTCTAGCATTCATCGATCCAAATGGCATTTTTTCATACATGAAGGTACCCCAAGGGGTAGTAAAGGCTGTCTTCTCTCTGTCATCAGGGTACATTGCAATTTGGTTATACCCCGAAAAACCATCCACCATTGAAATCCTCCAAGCACCCACCACCTTCTGCAAGATTTGCTCAATTTTTGGTAAAGGATAATTGTCTTTTAGTGAAGACCTATTCAGATTACGGAAGTCAACACACAATCTTATTTCTCTATTCTTTTTTCTGTCAGGAACTAGGTTTGCTACCCATGATGAATATCGAAGAAGAACAATGATTTTAGCATCCAATAATTTTTTAACCTCATTTTCTATGACAGGAAATAATGCAGGATTGATTCTTCTTAGTTTTTGTCTGAATGGTTTGACATTAGGCTTCAAAGGTACTTTATGCTAAATAATACTAGTGTCATAAGTTTTCAAATCCTCATATGACCAAGCAAAAATATCAACATATTCTTTTAATAGCTTAATGTACCTATTTCTCTGCTCTGCTAAGAGTGCCTTTGAGATCTTCACTATATTGGGATGCTCCTTTGTGCCAATGTTACAATCCATTACATTCTTCTCTGAATACTGCATAGCTGGTTTCAATGGGGTGTCATCCTTTGAAAAAATCCTCTCAAGGGGTACCAAACCCTTGGGAATAAAATTACTTTTTAGCTCAATGATTTTATGACCAACAATTTCATTTTCTGCAAATCTCTCAGTATATTCAGTCCCGTCATCCTGATCTTGATCAATTAAAGAATTAGAGAACTCACCAGTCAGCTCTAAAAACCTTTTAATCTCTATATCATCCTCAAAAACCCTCCATTGCTTGATATTATCAGGCACTGAAGGTCTGTACCTGACTTCTATAGGATACTTTAGCTCAGTTGTCTTAGGAATATTGAAATGTGTAGCTGCTAGAGAAAGTGAATCAACAGTCTGGTTATGATCTCTAAGAATATAGAAAATATTGAATTCCACAAATAAATTATCTATTATCATGTCCCAGAATTCATTCCTGTACACTTTCAACAAATCTTTCTTTACTTGATAGTTGTCCCTCACCTGCTAAACAACCAACTCAGAGTCGCCATAAATAGAAATTTGCTCAATACCTATATCCTTTGCAGCTCTAAGACCCAATAACAAAGCCTCATACTCCGCTGTATTATCTGTAGTAACAAATTCTAACTTATACATCAAACTTATCAATTCACCACCAGGAGATATTAGAACAACTACCGCTCCAGCACCTTCTTTAGATGATGATCCATCAAAACACATCTGCCAAAGTTCATCTTTTTGTTACATAGTACATTTGACTGGTTTTTCTTTCTTAACCTGTAACATACCAGCAGTATTATCATCATCGAAGTGCAACATGCAAGACCCTAAATCCTTTTCAACAACATATAATGGATGATTTGTTGGATTCCTGTCATCAATAACAATGTAAGCAAACTGTAACTCTCTATACAACCTCTTATTCTCACCTCCAAAAATAGGAATTGTTGCATAAGACAAATCCATCTGTAAAGTGCCCCCTACTTTCTTAGCCAAATACCTAGAAAGAAGCATTCCAAATTTAGGTGTGATATCTGCCACTACTACATCCATAATAACACACTTCATTGGTAGTTGTGTTAAGTTAACCACCATGTCCTTTATTACTCCTAAACACTTGATGGGTCTAGAATCAAAAGCATACAAGTCATGATAAGGTTTTTTTATGCTTAACCCCAAAGCTTCCATGACTACTTTTGGCATTAAATTGTGAGATGCACCTAAATACAAAAGACAATTGTGAATCATGTGATCATGAATGGTCAATGTGATATAGAAAGGTGGAGAAGAACTAGATTCAATTTCAGTTTTCTCTGCCAAAGCAGATCCAATAAAATTTTTAGGATGCTCCTCCTGTAAATTTACTATGTTTGAGGGTATTTGACTGGCTGCTGAACCCATCATTTTTAAAACTGAATTCTTATAACAGGGATTTTTTATCAATTCAGTAAAAAGGAATTGGGATTTTAATTTTGCACAATTCATTTTCAAAGTTGAAGTTATGCATGCTCTTATTCACTTCTTCAACTTCAATATCCTTCTCTCGATTATCTTGATTATGTATTGTTTCTAATGCTGGACTGGATGGCTATTTAGGAGGAAGAACTTCCTTCTTTCTAGGGTTTGAGCCACCTGCTTTGGTCTTGACCTCAAATTTAGTGTCTTCTTAGGCTCAGACTAATATATATCAGTTGTTACTCCAAGGTTTAAATCATCTTTTGTCTGAAAAAAATTTGCATCATAATATTCAGAATTAAAAAAATCTTCCTCAGTTACAAAACCCTCAGTCAATAAGTCCCCTAAATGATTTATGTATGGATTTGTATCTTCAAACTGTCCATCTTCTTCTTCTTCTCCTTAATTAGTGACATTGTTTTGAAGTGGGGGTGGCACCTTTTGATCTTCATCTTCTCTTCTTTCTCTCTGTATATCATTATTCCTTCTCTCTCTAGGAATAAACCGAGGTGCAAACTGTCTTCTAAACTGATTAGGGTTATTAGGGTTTCTGTCCCCTTCTTGAGCAGGCCTATTGGAATTCTTCTCTAATTCCAACTTGTTTGATTTTTTTGTTAGGATTTTTACTAATTTTTCCATTTCATCAAATTTATTATCAGCTGACTGTGATGCTATGGGTACTGGAGCAACTTCTTTTTTACCTTTTCTATCATAAGCTTGCCGATCTAAATTTAATTTTAGTCTATTAGAAGCTAGGATATTGGATTCTACTTCTAATGCTTCTTATTGCATATTCAATATACTAAGTGGTCTTCTTTCTCTCAGGTGTAAAGAAAACTCATGATCAAAAGCATTGGCATAGGTGAGTTTTTCTAAAGTTTCAGAGGGCTTGATTTTTGCAGGAATTCTACAATACATTTTGTTAAATCTCTTAGAAAAATATGCTATAGTTTCATCTTTCTTCCTCCTTAGGGCTCCAAACTCTGTAATATAGTATGTATGGTCTTTGGTATCACCCCACTACCTTATGAAGAAATATTGAATTTACTCAATCAAAGTAATTGAAGTTGTTGGTAGTTCTCTGAACCACCTTCTAACCTACCCATCCAGACACTCTACAAACATTCTCATCCACACATCTTTTTCCTCAATGTTTTGGTTATCCACATAGCTGAGAAATGCATCCCAGTGCTCCTCGGCTGTTGTCTCACCTTGTCCATTAAACCTAAGCAAGTACTTTTGGTAATCCCCCCCCAAGGAGAGCATTTAAGGGCTGAGTAGAACTAAAGGTGCATACCTAGCTGCCACCATCCTATCCATCATATCTAATGGAGGCTGTTGCTGAGCTACCATTTTTAAACTGACTTGTTTAGATGAAATAAAAGCTTGGATGAAAAGGGATCTTACTGAATTTGAACTGAAACAAAGGGATTTTTCTAGGAGATAGGGTTTTTTCCTTTTTGAAGGACTGAGGATCAGTAAATATTTGAAAACTGGTAACAGGTATTGTAGGTGTTAACCATGATGAATCTTGTTTTTCTTCCTTTGCAAGTGAAAAAGGTTACAATAGGTCAATTTGATCAAGGCTACATAAAGCTGGGGATGATTGTGACTTCTTAATTTTCCTAGCTTCTTTTATAATTTTCTCTTGGTCTGAGACATCCAAGCGTAATGGTGAAGTTGGTCTACCTCTTGTCCCAACTCCTTTAGTAGCCACTGTGGATACTATTTGGTGAAATGTAGTTTTAATGATTTGTTGGTTTTGACCACCTCTCAAAACTAGTTGAATGATGAATAACCCAGGGAAAGTATGCTTCAGCTTCGTCCCCGGAAATGACGCCAAAGATGTTAGTGCCATAAATTGTTCTCAGACTACTAAAGAACAAGCCAACAAAATCTCATAAAATAAAACTAAGTAAAATAGGTTTTTAGGGTTTTGGTTTTACAATTTATTAACAAGAGGGTAAAATCTCATCAGGCTAAGACAAACACTAAATAATGTAACAATGAAGGACTGAGATGCATTATATATGAAATATAAACCAGAAACAACATAAGCACAATATTGAGTTTCACCCACAGTTCACAAGCATTCCATGAATAATAACCTCAAACAAGAAATGAATTTGTCAACTGAGTGACTACACCAATAAGAAATGAAACCAGAAAATAGAATAATATGGACTTATAGTTTGCATATATATCATAATCAGTCATCAAGAATACATAAGAGTTTATGAACTTAGCTCCATACACAGTAGCTTGGAAGCCTCCCCTTGTACAAAAATTTGAACCCTCCTACTATCTCATTCCCTTATTTTTATAATTGTTACATCTCAAAAACATTTACTTCATTTCCTAACTAAATTTAGGTCAAGTCCTCGAACTGCAAAAAATAGTTACTTAACTACATAACTAACTTCTAGGTGTAGCTCTCGAAACTACTACAAAATGACTATTTTACAAAATATACTATTTATCTTTTACAAAAATTGACTATATGACACCTGTCAGAAATGATCTTTTAAAGATATTTGGCTACTTCAGCCAAAAGTGCTATCCCCTCCAGAGCTTGTGTTTTTCTTCTGGCTCTTTGTTGCTCAGCTTCTAGGTCTTCAACTCTCTTTGATAGTTCTTGATTCTGCTGAGTTAAATCTTGGATCTTCTGCTCCAACTTTTCACACATGTTTTGTGTCTTCCTTTTCCTCTTCAATGATTCCTTCGAAACCACAATCAACTCCTGATAATGGTTGTTAATATCCTCAAGATCTTCTCTTAACCTTCTATTTGTCATTACCAATCCTTCATTTATTTCATTCATAAAATATATTTGGTACTTGTATTGTTTAACACTTTTCTGAAGATTTTCATTCTCTGAATCTATGACTTTCCCTTCTTGAAATGAAGAAGCTCCTTCTGGTAACCAAGGAATATTTAATTTCTTAAAATTCTACTCATTATCCTCTCTGCTCTATTACTGTTACAGGAACCTGTTTAGAATTATCTCCCTTAAAACTGAAATCTTTGAACTGTTCTTTAACTAGGTTCTTCATTAGAGAAGACTTCTCAGTCATTGAATCTTCTCTCTTATTCTCTTCCTACTCAGATTGGTCTTCATCTTCTTTTAAGTTTTCTTGAGATAAGGAATCTTCTGAGTCAATCACAGTAATCTTTTCCTTATCCAATATTGGATTCAACCATTTTTTTCATATTCAATCTTAATTTATTCTTTGGTCTCGTTTTAGGCCTCCAATTTGACTCACCTAACATTGCATAATATTTTTCCTGAAATTTTACACTGGATATTAGTACTCCTTCCTTTTTAAATCCAACCATGGATTTTTCCTTAGTTTTCTCACTTAGAACTTGTATGTCCTCTAATTCCATCTTGGCAGGAGTAGAGACCTCTGTCATATTTCCCTAGATATTGTTGATATCTAGATCAAGCTTAACTAATTCCTTTTCTTCTGGCTATTCATGTACTTCTTTCAAACCTTCAGAGATTTCCAACTGATTCTCTTCATCAATTTTATTTTGCTCTCCACCTACAGGCTCTTTAAGTTTATGTACTGAAGACTGTACTTAAGTAGTCTCTTCTACTGCTTCAGAAATGACTTCCTTCTTCAATTTCTTAACTAGGATGTGTGATTTATTCATTTGTCTCCTCTTTGACTGGTCCTCCTTTTCGCATTGAAACCCTAACCAGAACAAAAAATAATCGCAAGTCTTACCTTTTTTCTGGAGAATGGTACTAATGATCAATTTTATCAATCCATGGTGGAATATAGACTGTTTAGTATGATCCTGATGTTCCCTTATCCTACTTGACATCTTCTGCAAGATTTTTAGGAAGAAAAAGGGGAGATTCATCTTTGACTCCTGACTCAAGTGCTATAGAAATCTAATGTGATATTTAAAAATAGAAGGATATCTACCCTCATAGGTTACATAACTCTGCAAAATATTAATAGGCTCCCTCCATTCAGGCTTGAAATTCTGTATATGTACCCCCTTGCCCTAATCTGCTACAACATCAGGCAACATGAAATTCTCTGAATTAAAAGTAAATGGCACTTTCTTGAACCAAAACTCACCCTCGTCATCTATACCTGTGGATTTTGCTATCAACTCTCTAGTTAAATTAATTTTTAGGGTATTAAACAGGACTGTATCTTTCTGTAACCCTTGAGCGAACCCATATGAAACTTCTGAATGATAACCATCAATTTTTTCAAAATATTTAAACAAGCCTTTTTTTGAAACAATTTTGCACACTCAGGAAAAGTTTTAGCCCATGCCATATCCGAAGGCTCAGCCCTGTTAGTCTTTCCACTCTTCTTCATCCTCCTTATGAAATCCTAGATATGAATTTTTTCTAAAACAATTGATAAGTATTTCGAAAAAATTCCATTGTCAAAATGAATTGATAATTGAGCAAAATCGGGTCCCCAAGCTTGTAATTTCTTAATCAACACTTTTGAACTAATATTCTGTCAATGCAAACCCAAATTTGTGAATGATTTCAGCAACCAGTTGCATACCTGTCATAATAATGGTTTAAGCTACTGAAAACGTGCTATCTTTTCTTCCCAGGTGTCTAGTAAACTTTCGTAGCTCTGTCCTTAAGTGCCACGACTATGCCAGTCACCTACTCTACAAACCCCAAACCTATAACCGCCTTCCTCACAATTTATTCCAACCACAGACTGACAGGTATCAACATGATCTCTGTAAGATTTCATACATCCATGAAATTCATAACTAGCTTCGAATATGCTCCCATCATGCGCTATCATTACTGTTTAAAGGATCTCCATTCTCTAAAATTTCGGACAGTTGCGACTTACTTGAATAATCCTTATCTTAACTTGAACACTTGTCAAAATTATTATTAAGGTCTATACACGTATCATTCTCCTTTTACATATGTGAAAACTCCCATCTTTTGCGATTTTGAAAACTCACAAGAAAATTTACAAAGTTTTTAAAAGGCCTCGACTTTCTTGTAGCGCTCTAGTTCATGGTTTCTTCCTTTACGCAACAAGAATCTCTGATCAATGTTTTTTTTGACAAAAGGCTTAAAAACAAAGGGTTAGATTATATAACCAAACTTTGATTAAACCTTATGATATATCTTTTCAACCTTTCAGAAATATATACACCTAATAAGCCCATTAAAACTATAAAAACAACTGAATAAAGTAAATTTAAAAGGAATATTATAAAATAAAAAATAAAAATATGCTCACTATTATAATACCTCAAAAACCAAGCTCAAAATCTTAAAAGAAATAAGAAAAACCATGTTTTGAAAATAAAGCATATAGTCTAAAAACAGAAAACAAAATATAGCTATAACAAGTTCCACAATCAAAAGGGCCGAACTAAACTATACACAGATTGATAAACAAGCCTATGTTGTTTACAAATCTGTCAACATTTCAGACCTTATCTGTTGAAATATAAAAGAAGGGTGATCGTATCGTACGAAACTATAAGAAATGTTTCAACTCAGAAGGTGTTCGGAGAGAAGCAAGCTCAGTGGATGACTGTGTTTCAGGAATATAATTTGTATATTAAGCCTGCCAATTTTGTCTAAGGGAAAGACTTATGTTTGCTATCAGCCCAATCCAATGACCCAGAGCAGGAACAACAATGGATTCAAGAAGAAGATACGTCCATTGACACATCTAAAGTTATTTCTGCTCCATCTTCCGAATGGTATGATGATATTAGGTTTTATCTTACTCATGGGTATGCTCCTCAAACCCTTGATTTTAAGAAGAGTAGGACTTTGAGGTTAAAAGAAACACCTTACCAATTCATTGATAATGTTCTTTTTTGTATAAATTATGATGGTGTTTTCCTCAGGTGCTTAGAAAAACCAGAACCTAACAATCTTCAACTTGAAATGCATGCAGGACTCGCAGGAGAAAATTTCTCAGGTGAAACAACCACACATAAAGTTTTGAGAGCTGGTTACTACTGGCCTACACTATTTAAATATGCACACTTATTTGTCCGAAAGTGTGAGGCCTACCAGAGATGTGCTGGTAAGCTTAGAAACCCAACCTTTTCCCTCCAAGCTGTTACTATCTAGTTTCCATTTCAACAATGGGGACTGGATTTTGTTGGCCCCATTACTCCCCCCTCTGATTTGTAGTGCAAGTATATCTTAACTGCAACAAATTATTTTACTAGGTGGCAAGAGGTAATTCCTCTCAGAGTGTTAATACTAACTCAACCATATAATTTTTAGAGAGTAATATTGTCGCCAGGTTCAGAGTCCCTGAGTCTCTGGTTTTTAATAATGCCTCATATTTTAATTCAATTGATCTTACAAACAATATTCCCTTGAAAATGGAATCAAAGTGAGGTATTCTGCAGACTATTACCCCCAGGGGATTGGGTTAGCTGAATCCTCCAATAAGAATTTTATCAACATCTTAAAAAAGACTGTGGCTACACACCATAAAGAATGGTATACTAAGCTCTTCAATGCCCTATGGGAAGATCGAATCACTCCAAAATTTTCTATTGGAAATTCTCCTTATTTCCTTGTGTATGGTAAAGAATCTATTCTACCATCAAATCTCCTCCTTCCATTACTATAGATAGCACAAAATTTTTCACAGGATGATGAATCCTCTCCCCTTCAGAACTGAATCACTCACTACTTAAATTAGAAGAGGAGAGGGAGAAATCCAGAAATAAGCTATATCAACATCAACAACTAGTTAATAGGTAGTTTGATGATAAATCTTCGACCAACCATGACTTTCAAGTTGGGGATATGGTACTGAAATGGGAAAAACCCCACAAAGAAAAGAAATACTATACCAAGTTTCAACGTATTTGGTTAGGTCCATTCACTATTACATAAAAGCTTGGCCCCGATACTGTCTGGTTATAGACATTAGAAGGTTTCCCAAAAACCTATCCAACTAATATCCAGTTCCTCAAAAGGTATTTTTTTTAAGGTGAGCTTTGCTTATCTATACATAGGTGTGTTCCTTTGATTGGTTTTCTTTCTAGTTTTGTTTTGTTTTGATTGATTTTTTCTTTGTTTTACTTCTTGCAAAACATGGTATGGACACAACAACTGGTTATAGTTGGTGAATGATTTATCTCTAAAATGTTTTAACTGAGGAATTTTCAGTTGGATATGTTAGAAACCTTCATCCCCTTTATATATGAAATAGTGCCTTCATGAGATACAACCTAAGATCTACGCTAACTTTTTAAATTGACTCTTCCCCTCCTAGAATCACTATCTTTATTAACCGTCATGATGATTATTGAGTTCTTAGGAGAAGCCTGGTATTCTTTCCAGGTGCCTTAGTGGTTATTGGAAGTAAACATTTAACAAACTCCTTAACCTTTGGTATTTTTTTATCTCACCTTGGTCACCTTGAAATTCAATAAAATCACTTAAATAAGTGTAAACTCCAAGATAGGGGGTCTTATCATAGGCCATCTGTTGACACAAACCCAGCCAAGAAAACTAGTTGACAAGGGTTCCCACTCTGTCGACATCCAAACTACTATGATCTCCCTTAGCACTAGCCCATACAGGTTTTACCCCTCCCAGGAACACCCGTAGGGCGGATGAAGTCTCACCCAAGATGTTCAAGGGAGAGCTAATGGAACCAACTTTCCACAGAATAGGGGAGAGGAAAATGTGACATAAAATTATCATCTTAGCACGACATTAACATATCATTCAACTTATGCATTCACATAACCATTCATTATCATTATTCAATAGATTGCATCATTCAATCATAACTACAGTAAGCATACTGATGTGCAAACAAATCCAACAAGATAACATCATTTCAAATAGGGAAAAATTGAATCATAGATCCATGTCTCATATTCACATAGCATTCATCATCGAGCCGTAGAAATTATTAAAACAATAAAATAGAAAAGAACACAATGATTCAGATCAACTTCCATCTTGTCATATTACTTCTGCACAAAATCACAGTTCACAGATCAACATATCTCAGTTTAGATACTCAAAGATATTCTTCGCTAAGCTTGGATGCTTCACACTTACAATTCTTCATCTACTTATAGGCTTGTGCCTTTACATTCAAGGTCCACTTAGACAACTTCTAACTAATTTTTAATCAATTCTACAAAATAATGACCAATATCCACAAAATATCGTCCAAAACTACAAAAGGTGACACAAAATATATAAAATATTCTATTATCCGCCTTGCGCTCCATCTTCCACTTGCGCGGTGTCTTCAAGCTTGCGCAACATCCATGATGTTGCGTAGCTAACCTATCCCAAACCCCTTTCCAATAGGCCACCAACACAATCGTGTGGCTCACCCTCGAGCCACGCTTGCTAGACATGGTATACTCAGTAATCTTGATCTTGAAATATTCATACTGCTGAGTAATCTCCTTCACCTATCCTATGATATTTTCAGCTATCTCCTGGTTTGTTTCTAGATCATGGGTGATTGGATGCTTAACCATTTTATTAGGGATCTCCTTTTTACCTTCCTGTGTGGTCTGCAACATAGCAAGTGACTTACCAAAAATATGTGCATCGATATCCTGGAACTAATCTAACTATTCAATGCACTTTCGCTGACGCTCCTAGGCCTTCCCAACACGTTGCTGGAACTCCTTCAGATCAGCAGATCACATGATATGAAACATTGGTGGCATCATTCTCAATATCATCTTCAATGTCATGAGCTTCCCTTATGCTTCCTGCAGCTGTGTGGTCAGTTGCGCCAACTGCTCATCGTGCACTACGTTTCCCCAAAACTGCGTAGTTGCATCTGCCACTTTCTTTGCATCTTGCTCTATTTCATCGAGTTGTGTCGCTAAATATTCTATAGAACTCTTCTACTCTACTATTTTATCTAGTGGCGTGATTTGGTGTATCAAGGCCTTCAAAATGTTGTTGTCCCTCTGTAACCGGGAAATGATGGCCCTAAGCCGCTGTGCTCTGGCCACCGCATCCAGCTCCGCGGTACTCTCCAAGACATGCTGACAGGAATCTACAAATTCTATTTCCAACTTAACTCTACTATCAAATAGATGTTCCTTCCCAACAACAAGGCAATCTTGTTCCTTCTTTAGCTCTGTGATTTCCTCGGCTCTCTTCACCCTCAACTCCTCTTGCACTTTCTTCAGTGCTTCAATTTCTTGCAATTTTTCTTCTATCAACTTCTAGTTTGCTTGCTCCAATTCCCTGACCTCGAGTCTATGCTTTCTCCTTTTTCTCCTTTGACCAAAAGAATCGATCGATGACTTCTTTTTTCTTGTCTTCCAACTCCTGGTTGGAGATTCGTTGCATGTGTACCAACATCTATGTGGAAAACACATTGATATCAAGTGATATGTCCTGCAACTGCTTCAGGGAGGTATTCAAGTCTTCTCTTCTAGTGTCAAACACAATTGGGGGAATTTGAACATTCCTGACCTATAGATAAGTGCTGATTGACGCAAAATCCCACACAGTTGCACTTTCTAGCGCTCTCTTCAAGACAACATCATATATTGAATCAAGTTTTGTTCTTACCTCTGTGAATATCGCCTGCAGAGATTTGTTCATTTCCTTTGTTACTGCATCGGTTGCATCTGTAATGGCCTTGAAAAGATGATTCAATTGTACTTCCATTGTTAACGCGGTGCTACTACTCACACCCTAGCTCCATGCACCTCTTTGTTCTTAACTCATTAGAATATTGCTCCAGAATATTCCAACCAATGAATCCAATGGTGCGAACAGAGGTTTGAACGATGGTATGAATGTGGTTGGGCATCTTCAGCGTGAATGTGCATCTGAATGAAGGTTCGAATGATGACCACAACCCGTAAAACAAAAATTATAGGCCAAGCACATCTAGAAATATGAGATAATTGTCAATAAACCATAAAATGATGAGATTCAATAAAGATTCAAGTGATATGTAAATAAGTTCATACCTGGGTCTGATTGATGGTCTAAATGGAAATAAGTATGGATTAATATTCCAAAAATGAAAAAAGTAGTGTCAATAGAGTACATTTAATATAAAAAAACGATGACAAAAATGGACATCAAGATTCTCCCAAACCAGAGATATGCCAGGTCCCACTGAGCAAAACAGAGAGGAATTCAAGAAGGAGGCTGAACTGCGGTAGCAGCTGCCTTCGACTTGGAAGATGAAGTAGATTTATCCCTAAGCCTCTTGAACTGGTCCTTGAAGGAATCATTCCTAAACTGGAGAGAAGTGTGGGAAGTTGTTTCGGCATTGTTCAAATATTCAATGCTCTTCACTTGTAAGTGTAATTCTTTGTTCTCTTCACGAAGCTCAGATATTAATTCATCATACTTCTCATTCTGGATTTTTAACTATGCTATGTCTTGAGTCAATCTGTTCACCGTCTGATGGAGCCTTATCTTCAATGTGTGGAGGGGCAAGTTCAAAAGCATGATCTTAAAGCAAATGGGAAAAGACATTGGCTAACGCAAGAAGGGGTGTTTCAAGGACAAGGTTGACTTTCTGGTCATCACGACTATCTAGATGCATAGACGGAATGACAGACTGATCAATAGAATGGATGATGGTTTGGTCGACAGACTGATCATGATTGACCTTTCTTGACTTAGTGGGTATCAGTGAAAAGAATTGGGGTTTCGTGGTCATGTCCTCGTGGACAGGCTCAGGAGAGGAGGATGAATGGACAAGGTTCATTTCTCCTGAGGTACCCTCATCAAACAACACATACCTAGAATTTATTTTTGCTTGGGTTGGGGTTTTAGTAGGCTCATTAACATGAGTTTGGAATTGGTGATGCTTTCGAGAGGCAGGGGATTTAGTAATGGGATTCTTGACCAAATGGGGGTTCAGTACTTCAAACACAAAGAGATCCTAGGTTTTCAACTTTTCCTTCAATTGATGATTGATCAGGATTTTAATGAGACAGTGGTGATATAGGCTACTAGAGGGGTTAGTGATATTTTTCCTAACCTGGCTCGACATTTTTTCTAGGATCTTTAGATAATAAAATGGGAAATTTATGGTCTGGTTATTAATGAAATGTGCCAATAATCTAAGGAGACAGGCTTTGAAAATGGTGTACTTACCCTCACAGGTGATCAATCGGATGATGATAGTGAAGGGATCGAGATATTATTGCTTAATCCACTCCCTATGGAACCCTTTTGTGTTTGCAACATGTTGGTATTCAACCCTTAGGGATAATTCATGATTCGTCTCTGAGAGAAAGAGGTACTTGTGCCAATGGGCACCCTCCATGGGTAGTTTTGTGGCCAATGCAATAGACTCCTCAATCATAGGAAAGGTAAGATGGCCAACCTTAGCCATTTTTCCATCGAATCCTTTGGAAAATTGCAATGAGATCTCGTCATCGTGGCCCTCAAGAAGACGGAGGAACGAACCCCAACCTACTTGAAGAAACACTTTATGGCATATTTTGAATTCAGGGATAAAGAGCGAATCTTGGTAGCTTCCAGGCTCATAGTGTATCAAAATTGTTAAGTAGAGGCCGAGGGATGCAAATGGATATAGGAGATTCAAGAAATTACAAGAGACACGACTTGATAGACTCAGGAAAGATGAGGGCAAGCATAATGAATCGAAATTCACGCAGGTGTTGGTTTAATATGTGATCCGTTCAAATGGTTGAATGATCGTGAGCAGAGATTTAGCACATTTGAACAATCACGCTATCATGCAAATATCTTGAATTGTGTGCCATCATAAAAATGTGTGCGTTGGTGAATTCCTATGGTTATGATATATTCAACCATGTCCAAAGTAAACTTTGGACATGTTGAATGTAATTTTCATCATGATATTAAAAGCAAAGGTGACATAAAATATCATGATGACTTTTAATTAATACAATGACAGATCACATGCATATAACTTAATGAAGAGTTAAAACCATATGATAGCCAAAAGAATGAGTCTGAAAATCAAAATAATGCATGGTTAATTGATTTATTTGATGAAGTCGAGATGAGCAAAGGAATGAGATTGAGTGTAGAGATGACATTTGATTGATCCCTGGTATGGTGAGTCAATTGGATTTTGTCAGCAGAATTCAAAATTAGATACCTTAGCATACTAAATCATGCTGTTATATGCTATGATTTCATTCGGATCACCATTCGGCACTTCATTCGGATCATCGTTCATTTTCCTCATTCGTCACTTCATTCGGATAATCATTCGACCCTTCCTTTGATTCTTCATACAGACCTTCTGTACAAAATGTGCTTTGCTGGATTTGACTACTGTAGTTTATGCAGAGAATTTGTTTGGGGCTGTCAGCACACAAAATGATGATGTAAGCCTTCTTTTCTGAAAATTTAGTCGCACTCTTCTTTATTTATCATGTATTGGAACAATCTTCTGCTACTTTCATTATCCTAAAAACACCTATCATTTCATCATAGATAAATGAATATTTTTATAAATAATCAGAAAGTAAAGACAGTTCTGAACCTCCCCCAAACCAAAAATATGGTGTCTCCTCAAGCCATCAAATAAAATTGATTAATACTCAGATGTTTTCAATTAATAGTTTAGCCATTAGCTCTAAAATGTTGTTATTATTTTCGTAAGAAAAATAAATACTAACTAATAAATGGAGATGATTCAGATATGTACATTCATAAAAAAAATAACATTGCTTAGGAAGACCATATGAATAATGATAGCACAACTGATGCGAAAAATGCCATAGGAAAACCAGTCATCCATGACTGATTTTAAGGATCTCTTGTCATCCAAAGAATATAGATAAAATTCACTTTGTAGTTTGTGAGATTTATATAGTTATGGGTCCCATTTCTAGGATAAGCATATCCTAGGTATTGTTTACATTAGATGACAGGGTCCAAGTCCAACTTACAACCATTCTCTAATGACAGTTTGAATAATTTCCCTAAATATGTATTTGTATACTCAGGTTTTTTAGATGAGCCATGTGCATAGTGATGCATTAACCATATATCTTTTACTTGATATTTCCCCGCTACTAGCAGGCATGTTCAGTACCCCGACGGGTTTATCTTGGTACCATGCAAGCATAGCCCCACTGCCAGCGAGCCTATTCAGTACCCCGATAGGTTTACTTGCATTTACCGAGCTTCCTTGTATAATATTTTACTTAGTATGGACCCACTGCCAACAAGCTTGTTTAGTACCCTAGATGGTGTGCTTCGTATAATGATTTAAGTATGTGGAAGCTGGTTGGCACTAGAGCGTGTTAATATTGCTAAACAAATAATTCAAATTTTTAGAGCGAATCTTATGAGTAACTTTATTTATAATAGCCTAAATTATAGATCATGTCAAAACATAATAACTTAAATTTGTTCCTTGACCTCTCAGTCTATCTTCCTCATAAAATATCAGTAATGTTCCCCACAAGTAGAAATATCACT
This sequence comes from Pseudotsuga menziesii, assembly GCA_001517045.1. Lineage (NCBI taxonomy): Eukaryota > Viridiplantae > Streptophyta > Pinopsida > Pinales > Pinaceae > Pseudotsuga > Pseudotsuga menziesii. Next base: position 42,538 of record LPNX010447966.1, read on the forward strand.
CACTCTTGGGCTACCTTTTTAAGGAATGCTTAAGAGACAAGTTTTTATAATGAGTCTAGGATGAACTAGTAGTCCATAGGTGTAAGATAGAATTTTGAAAAACATGATGATTAGAGTAGGTCTTAAGCAACTGTTCTAATGATAAATCAGAAATGTGCATGTCTGAATCAAATACCATATATAAAAGCATAAAAATGAAATTAGTAAAAAAGAATCATAGAAGAAAGTGGTTAGAAATGATATAAAGAACACTTTAACTTTTCACTATAAATTTCAATTTTCAACAATAATCAAAAGAGAAGGAGTTAGGATGCATTATAAGTTTTTTAAGAGCACTTCCCTTTTCAGATAATATTTCATGAGCTGATTATAGAGATAAGGTTCTTGTAATCAAACTACAAAACCACTTGTTAGATGATTCAAATTTATTCACAACAAAAATATATGTACAAAGAAAAGTCATATGAAAATTATCAAAATTAGGGAAAGGAAAAGAGTCTTCCTGTTTTAATTGACAAAATTCCATAAGATAATAATAAGAATGAATTTCTTGTATAAATGCATTCAGAATGTTAGAAATGACTCTTATTTATTTGAAGAAACAAAAATATATTTACATATATACAAATGAAGATAACCAAAAATAATTTAAGAGCTAGGAGAAGGAGGAATGACTTCCTCTTCAACTAGAGCCATCTCCTTCTATTGTAAGGAATTCTACACAAAATCTTGTTTAGATATTGGTTGATGATAAAGTCTAAGTCTATGTCCATTTACAACAAAGGAAATTTGTGAACCATCAATTGTCTTAATTTCTACTGACCCATTATCAAAAGTTGTAACTACCTCATATGTACCCATCCAACGGGTAGTTAATTTTCCTTTGAAATTTTTATACCTTGAGTCAAACAGTAATTCCCAATCCCCGATATTAAACTAATTTTGTTTAATAAATTTATCATGCCATTTTTTTCGTTGATTTTGTATTAACATTGTTCATTGGAGTGCATCTTGTCTAATCTCATCTAATTCATTAATATATAAAACTCACTGTTTTCGTGCCTCTTCCAAATGCAAGCCTAAATGTACAGCCATACGAAAAGTATTAACTTGGAATTCAATAGGTAAAATAACTTATTTCCCATATACTAGCTCATAGGGTGTATGTCCAGTAGTGTTTCTCCATGTTATTCGATAGGCCCACAAGGCCTCTGGGAGTCTGTCTGCCCAGTCCTTATGATGTATCCGAATGGTTTTGGTTAAGATAGCTTCCAATACCTTGTTGGTCAATTCTACCTGGCCATTAGCTTGTGGGTGGTAGGGCGAGGACTGACAATGTCGGATGCCATAATTTGTGGTAAGTTCTTTCATCAATTTGGAGGTGAATTGAGAACCCTATCCAGTGACAATTTCCCTAGGCACACCAAACCAAGTAAATATCTCTTCATATATAAATTCTACCACAAATTTCTTTGTGGCTCAAAACAAAGCTTTAGATTCTACCCATTTGGTGACATAGTCCGTGCAAACTAGGATATTTTTCTTCTTGTGGGACAAAGGAGAGATTGGACCTACAAAATCAAGAGCCCATTTCTCAAAAGGCTCAATCATGACCTGAGGTTGTAAGGGAATCTCATCAGCTGACGTGGGTCTACCCATTCTTTGGCAACTGTCACATCCTCTAATATATTTAGCAACATCCTTGAAAATTATGGGCTAGTAATATCTAGAATGCAACACTTTATATGTTGTCCGCTTGTTAGAAAAGTGCCCTCCAAATGGCCCATCATGGCATGCGTGGAGGATTTCTACCATCTCATCCTCCCGTATGCATCATCTGGTAATAATATCTAGGCCATTAAGAAAAAGGTCATTGTCAACCAAAGAGTATTTAGAAATCTAGACTATAAATCGACGTTTTTCGTGTGGGGACAAGTGGTTTGGTAACTTCCCAGTTGCTAAATAATTAGCAATGTGTGTAAACCAAGGAGTTTGAACAGACACAACAAATAGATGTTCATCGGGAGAAGTATCATCAACAAGTTTAGCACCGTCATCATGTTGAATACGAGAGAGGAAATCTACTACCAAAATTCTCTCGGCCAGGTCGATCAATGACAATGATGTTAAACTCTTGTAATAGAAGAAGACACCGTGTTACCCTACCATTGGTAATTGGTTTGTTCATTGAGAATCTAATGGAAGAGTGGTACGTATGCACAAAAAATTCATATCCTGTAATGTAATGGCAAAATTTGTTGATAGCATAGACTACTGCCAAAAAATATTTTTCAGTAACAGTGTAATTCAATTTGGTAGGAGTCAAATTATTGCTAACAAATTTGGTGGCATAAGATGCTTGGTCTTCCTTTTGACCTAAGACCCCTCGTATGGCCATGTCAGAAGAATACGTGGATATATGGAAAGGAAGGGATCAATCAGGACCCCTGAGTATTGGTGCTAGAGGTAACTTACCCTTTAAGACCTCAAAAGCACTTTGACAGGATTCAGTCCATTGGAATTATGCATCCTTCATAAGCAGCTTAAACATTGGTGCAACTATTTTAGTAAAATTTTCAATAAAACGTCGGTAGTAGACTGCATGGACAAGAAATATCCTTACCTCCTTTTTAGTTTTTGGAGAGGGAAGATCAACAATTAATTCTATTTTGGAAGGGTCTACCTTGATCCCTTGTGAAGAGACATGATGCCCCAAGACTTTACCTTCTGTTAATAACATTTTACATTTTTCGTGGCTAAGGGCTGGGTTTGTCTCTTGACATCAGATCAGGACCTTTTCAAGATTATCAAGAGCCTCCTGAAAGGTATTACCATAAGTTGTAAAATCATCCATGTACACTTCTATGCATTCATGTATAAGATCATCAAAAATTCCTAAGAATGCACGCTGAAAAGTGGCAGGTACATTACACAGTCCAAATGGAAAAACTCTATAGGCATATGTACCCTAGGGGCAAGTAAAAGTAGTCTTATCCTGATCCTCAGGTGCTATCAAGATCCGATTGTATCCACTATACCCCCCGAGAAAATAAAAGTATTGTTTGTCGGACATGGTATCTAGCACTTGGTCGATAAAGGTAAAGGGAAAATAGTCTTTAAGAGTAGCCTTATTTAGTTCTCAGAAGTCAACACAAATACGCCATTTCCCCGTGAATTTCTTTGGGACTACCACTAGAGCAGACACCCATTTACTGTCTGATATTGGGTAGATGAAGCCAACATTGAGAAGTTTTTGTAACTCCTCTTTAACTATGTCCTTCAAAGCAGGATTCATCCTCATGTAAGGATTCCTTACAAGTGGTATACTCGCATCCATGTAAATATGGTGAATACAAATGTGAGGGTGTATACCCTTCATATCAGTGTAATCCCATGCAAATGCTCCAGCTTGACTTCTAAGAACCTTGAGCAACTGCTCTTGTTGGTTTTCACTTAACCCTGTGTTTATGTGTAGAAAATTTCTAGGGCTGACTTCACAAGGTATGGTATAAGACCTTGTATGCTCTTCAATTGAAAAGACACATGGTGTATCCACAAATGTTAAGAGGTCCAATTTTTCTTGAAACTCATCTCAAAAAATTTGATCGAATTGAGAAAAAGAATGAGGGAAATCTATACAAGTTGTTGAAGAAACAAATTGATATAACAGATTCTTAGCAGTCTGATCTTGAAGTGCCTAGGAGTAGTCACTAGGAAGGGAAAGGTCTTCAAAATTTTAATCCCCAAAAGAAAAATCTAACCACCACAATTTTTTAGTTGCTGGTTGTGTTGGGGGGTATAAAACGCGTTTCTGCATAGACAACCCATTAGAAATGGTCATTTCCCCGTCCCTACATCCTATAAAAGAATTAGCGGTTTCTAGACATGGTATTCCCAGGATAATAGGATGTCCTTTAGAAGGATCCTTCAATTATAAAACCATAAAGTCAGCAAGATATTCCCATGAATCTACCCATACAATAATGTCATCCAAAAATCCAACATGCTTTACCGTGGTGCGATCTGCTAGCTGTAGTATTGTAGGGGTAGCTCGGAGAAACTCTCCCAACTGTAAAGTTTCTAAAACTGCGATGGCCATCATATTAATAGTAGATTGATAAGTGTATTTTCTATGGAAATATTATTTACAATAACAGTTACTACTGGGATCCCTAGATTTGTATATTTTTCAATTCTAGACGAGTCTGTCATACACTTAGACATCTCTCCTATAACATGAATTGTGAGGGGATCTTTCTATTTCTTAACTGGGTGTTTGATACAAATTTCCTTTATTACCTTGCTGTAAATTGGTATATCCTTAATATCCTATAATAGAGTAATTTTGACATAGATATTTTTTAGTTCATTTAGAATATCATACTCAGGATGAATCACGGGTTTTTCTATTTCTAGTCGTTCTGGGAATGGAGGGATTTTTTGTTCCTAACTTGGTTCTTACTGAGGATGGGCATGCACTGGGATTTTTGAAATATACACATCCTACAAAATAACGTCATTCATGACTTCATTGGGGTCTTATTATTCTTCATCCTCCTCACCAATGACGACTGATGACTTGGGTTTGTCATTCACAACTCTTCCAGATCGTAATTGGATTTCGTGCACAGGTGCAGTTGAAATAACATAAGGTGGAAGAGTTTGCAACTCAATGCTATTGAGATCTTGGGTTGTCTTATTGTTTGGTTTAGGTATTGGTTGTGCGGGTAATAGTGTGGGTCGTGGGGGAATTTCATTTTGGAAATGATGAGGTTGTTGTGAAATGAGTGGAACTAGAGGCACAAACCCAGGAAAAAATTATTGGATATTGGGTGGGTGCTGAGGATAAGGATGATTAGGTGTAGGAATAGGTGGGGACTGAGTGTATGCTTGTCCCCTCTATCCCTGTGGCCAATATCGATGCTGAGAAAATTGGGGAGGAGGAGGATGGTATTGGCATGACCAGTTCTCCCAAATTGAAGTGTTCCATTGTTGAGGTTATTGGTAGGGATGATAATAGGGTGGGTTTTGTGGTGACAAACTCTGATATGTTGGTTGGTCTCTAGGTTTCCAAGGCCTCCTAGATGTTTCACCAATGTCCCCACTCTTATATATGGCTTGTAATCCAGGAAACGATGGGAAATTTTTTGTTGTATGATCCTCCGTGCAAATGTGACATACAGAGATATTGTTTAATGGGAATTATTGTTGGGGATTCTTAGTCCTGCATCTTGGAAAGAAAATGCTCATTGCTGCATGCTCTTCCTCTTGCCTCTTCTTATCTTGTAAAGCATTAGTCGAGAAACCATTGCTCCTAAGATATCAACTTTGAAGTTTTCCAATAGGTTTCCTAATTCTATCCTTGTGAATCCACCAGAAGTAGAGGTATTTCCTTTCAGATTTCTATTGTAGGGTTCCCGAATATTTCTCCCAACTTTTCCCCTACTTCTAGAGTAATTTCTACAAATATCACAGATTTGTGCAAAGTTTTTGTGAGAGATATCGCCAGATTCCATGAGATTAAGGGTTTCTACTAGGTATTTTGAGATCCCTTTAAGGAAGAGTGTATGTATTGCATCTTCTTGAAGGTCATTATATTTAGAATTTTGTAATACATAATTAAAAATTTCGAGATAATCTTCTAAGTTCTCGTCTTCAAGTTGTTGTATCTTGAAAATTTCATTTTGAGAGTCTTTAGGTCTGCAATACTCTTGATATTTCCATAGGAATGTGGTTTTCATATATTCCCAAGTTATGATACTATACTCTCCTAATACCATGAACCATATTAAAGCAGAATCCTTTAGTGTAGCAAGGAAAAGTTTTAGTTTTTGAGCATCTTGTAGATAGTTATAGCTTCTACAAAGAATGTTAAACTCGAACAGAAATGTGTCTAGGTCTGCATTTCTCTTCCCATAGAAATTAGGTAATGAAGAAGTAGGGATGTTTTTCATATTTACATCCTGTGGAGTGTCTAGGATAGGAAACCCAAAGGTAATCTCAGTTCTATTTTCTACTTATTCTTATTCCTCATCATTTATAACCTCGTCATGATATTTATTTTCTCCCCATATCTCCATGTAGATTAGATTTTTAAAGAGAGTGTACCTAGGAGGATACTTCTGAGGTAATAATGAGGAGTCCCAACATTCTTTTAACTACTCTTTATAGTTAAACCTATTGATCAATTATTCAGCTTCTAATCTAGGAATTAGAAAGTCTATGAACAAGTTCAGAACCCTACCAATGAAATTATTCAGCTTATAACTAACTATATGAAGACAAGAAATTATATTTTTTGAGGCAAGATTACAACTACTTAAAATACCTAATAAATTCAATAGTTAAACTATACATGCATTTAACAAATACTCAAAACTAAGCTAAATTATCTAATTACATTCCCCTTGAGGATTTTGACGATATGTGTCAAAAAAAATGAGGAAACATTGTATTTTTGGTTTCTCATCAATAATATAAGGTACATAACGTAATACACTTAAGAATTTGCTAAAATTTCTTTCATAGTGATGACATCGAATCATAATTCGTAGAGTTATTTAGCTTTTTCCTCGTAATACCGTTCTAATAAATATTTTCTTTTGAAATATTTCTTAAAGGTTTTCTAAGTTACATAACATTTGTTAATTCCTTTTACTTTCTTTATTTCTTGCCACTAGATATAAGCTTTTCCCGTCAAGTTATCAATTGTCATTTTTTCTTTTAGTTTCATCAGAATAGTTATAAATATGGAAGTACTTTTACATTCCACATAGCCAAGCTTCTGCTTCTTCTCCTTTTTTATTTCTCCATTGAATCTAGGAGGGTTGATCTTTTTAAATTCACCAAAAATTTCTTCATACGGTTTGTATTTCTTTTTCTTTTGGTTTCTATCACTACTTTCACTAGAATCTTTATATTTTTCATTATTATGTTTAGTTGATTGTTCGCTTGAAGATTTAGTCTCATGTTTAGAGAATTACATTTTTCTTACCTTACATTTATAAGGTGTAGTTCTTGCCATATTTAATTCGGGTTCTTTATTCTTTCTGTTTCATTACTATGTAGTTTAGTCAGCTGAACATTATTTAACTCTTCCCGTGCTTTTAAAATGTGTTCATTATCTTCCTTAACTTGTTGTAGTTCCTCCCTTAAATTCTTATTGATTGTAGGAGTTCATATGGGTTATATATCATTCCTACTTTCATTCAAATTTTCCCAGATTTCATCATCTCTAATGTTACCTTATTCATTGTTTACTGGATACTTAGGACATGATTCTTCTTTAGCAAACATTCCCGCATCTACCATGATTTCTGCAAAACATGGTTATTCTTCTCTTCCTGTTGGAAAGAGAGTCAAACCATAACATTTAAAGTTAGTTTTTTTTGTTTTTATCAATTTGAGTGTTGGGTTTTTTCATGCCAAGTGTTGTAACCATGCTCTGATACCATTTTGTCACAAACCCATAATTTCCATAAATATTTTTTTCCTTCTCAATTTGTAAATTATTACTTTTCTTGTCCCAACATGTTCTCATAAGTCGAAACACGTTCATATTTTTCGTAACATATTTTTTTACTCAATTGCATGGATAAGATTTAACTAGATTTGTTAATGTTTGACAACAGGGCTACTCAGTGTTGACTCCATTTTTAACAACAACTTGGTTGCAACCCTTACTAGGGTAATGTAATTTTTTTAATTCATTGATTTAACTTTCCTACGATTTAAACCCTAGACCTATGGACCTAGTCCTAGCTATAATTGTTATGCATGTATTTTAAGTGATAAAGCTTAAGTTATAACTTTATTTATATATAGTATACTCAAAGGGGTGCAACCTTATGGATACATGCGATGGGGATAAAAACATGATGATGCATGGGGACTTCACTTAGTGAACCTCTCACATAGCACGTGCGATCATCGGATATTAAAGAATACCCTTAATTTCAAGAGATATTGACCCAATATCTTTTTGTTGAAACCCCCTCCCAATACTTAAAACCTCCTCCCCACCCCTTTTTATACCTCAATCCTTATAAACCACCCTATCCACCCCCACCTTAAACCCCTCATCCCCCCAATACCTGCAATATATTGGTTCGATTTTTTATAATTTTTAAACCCACAATATGAACTAATGTGATAGGGTATTGGTCAATAAGTGAATCCCACGTGTGATGATGTGACTTAGGTAATGTTTATACATGGCATAAGGTTTGCAATCCATGGCTTTACAAGCATAAAAGGGGTGGTGGTATAACATATGGCTTAAATATAAAGCACATATAAAGTTTTATATAGTGTAGTATCCAAGGGAGATACAAGTGGATGCCAACACTATTGTGAAGGCTTTAACAAAGTTTTTTAATAGCATGCATTAAATTTTCTGTCATGACCTTGACTGCGAGTTGTTAGTGAAACCATGCATATTTATTGACATGGTTCATAAGAGGAAATTTTAACTCAAAATGGGCCTCCTAAGGAAAATAATAAAATAGTAGTTAAAATAATAAAATAATATTTATTAATTTTGGAGGAAGAAAAGAAAAAAAACTACTCTTTTTGTTTGTATTTTTAACATATCTCCACGTGTTTTAACTCAAATTTCAATCGAGAAAGCTCATTGGATGCAAAATTAAATTTTGCATCCAACGAGATCTCTTGATCGAAATTTGAGTTAACACGCGGGGATATATTTCAAAAATACAAACAAAAAAATTAGTTTTTTTATGATACCTATCCCCAAATTTATATTAATAAATTGTTTAAGACCTATATGGTATTTCAAATATAAAGCAATTTCATTGGCTAACACATGATGACATAGAATTTGAACTATGGTTGAAAGGCCCATTTTGAGTTGAAATTTCCTCTAATGGTTACGCATGTGTTTTGGGGAGGAGTTCGATCTCGACCCTCCATTTGACATTGATCCCATTCAAAAGGGTTTTGTAGGATCTTGATGTTGCATTAAAACTATTGTGAGATTTTCACTTTACATTTATGTAGTCTGTCTGATTTACAGTTGAAAAAGGTCAGAGTTTTTGTGCTTAGTCATTCCATGGGATGGAAAGCCACCAGAACTTCCCTTCGGGGTGTGTTGTCGAAATGTTTGGTTTCTACTCTGTGATTTTTAAGTTTTTTTAAGGTTTTACCAGTGGTTAATGGCTATGTGGCCTCCATTACAACATTGACCATCCTTGGCTCATCGTGTGATTAAGTGGAAGCCCAATCACCTTCCTTTGAGTTCGGGAAGAGGTTTTCCAGCCTGCAAAGATTTATTTAACAACTACGGGAGAAACACTTCCTATATTTCTCTAAAAATTTGTTTAAACTATCTTCTTAGTTTGAACATAGTTGACCCATTTTCTTCTTGTTGCACAAGCAGAAGAAGAAGAGGGAAGCCCGACGAGCCAACCCTTGTCCCTCTATGCATCTAGCAATGATAAGATTTCTCTCTGTTTGAAATAATTATAATAATTTCATTTCATTATTTAATGGGGTTTATTATAACTTTGTCATTCCATTGGCATGTGAAGTCGAGGTGAAATCAAAATATTTGGATAAACTTGGCTTTACCAGTATGACCCAATATTGGATTGCAAGGTAACATTTACAGTGTGCGTTTTTGTTTTAAACCTGTTATAGTTTAATATGCAAAATATTATAAGACTTAAAAAAATTATATGTGGATGCAAGTTATCAAAGACTGGGCCAGGTGAGAGCAGCGACAAGGTTACCTCCTCTTGAGCTTCATTCTTCTATGTCAAGATGTGAGAGATTTTACTCCGTAATCTGTTAATAGGAATAATTTATTAATTTTAGTCTATCATGGTTTATACTAATTCTCGTAGGTCCATGTGCATATAACACTAGTGCGGCGTGGCTTCTAGATTGTACACTTGGATAAATAAACAATTACAAGGTATGCCTCCATTTGTTTTATGGTTAAGCTGGGTTCCTAGTTGCCCTATTTCGAGGTCTATGGGGAGAAAGGGATTTACAACCATTAACGAACTTCTAAGATAATTTTTTTCTTATACATAACCATTGATGGGTCTGTATTTAGATGTATTGGTTACTGGGAGGGCTTTACAACCTCCATCACTTGGGATGCATTTTAACTAACAAAATATTGGTCTGTGGTTTGACTTGGGGAAACCTTTGCAATTTTGAGTTTTAGTCTATAGGTTAAATATATTGGATTACGACCGTTGTAGATTTTACAGTTTTGTAAATGTTGTATCGTAACTGTAGAGTTACAGTTATGATTTCTTGGATCTTAATTCGATTTGATTGTTTCTATGATTTGGAAACTCGAATATTTAATTAGATGACTGTTTCTTATATCTTGATATTGTAGTTCTGTTTTTAATTAAATATTTATCCAGATCTGTCTATTTTTGGGTATGCAAGCCCGAAAAAGAGATTGTATTGTTGTTTGAATTTCTAAAACAGAGTTTCAGTTTTGGGTGGGAAGACTTCGGCTCAAGCGAATAGTTTAACTAGATATAATTCAATTGTTTGATATATATTTGTATATATTTTCTTAGGAAAATGTTGCAACTAATTATCTTATTTAGATATGTTAATATAATGAATGTTTAATTATAAGAATGCTAGAAATGGAGATTAGTGATTGTTATAAATAGAGAAAGAAACTTTGTGGGGAGATCTCTTAGTTCTAGGATACTGCGTTTTAAACTTGACATAGTTATAACCTAAGACTATATGTTGAAGCCTCCCGACTCTCTCTATTAAATATGAGTTTTATGTAAACAAGATGGGTTTGGTTAATAGGTTAAAATGTGATATATAAAAAGAATACTTTGTAATCTAGTAGATAACTACTAACACCGTGTAACAAAATTTTATAATAATAAGATAAAAAGGAATGCTCAGTTGATACATTGTAAATTCTCGATTCATACTATACTTGAACTGTAACTACTAATACTAAAGTAATAAATGAATTGTAATAAGGAACCTGTCACCACTGTCGGGAAAAAAAACTGAAGTTGTAGTTCCTCCCAACCAACTCCTACACTAGCCAAATCTTACTTTCTCTAGAACCCCCAAGATTGTTTGTTGAACCACAAGGGAAAATTACGATCAATGGGCCATCCCTTTGCATCAATAGATTATTTCCCCGTCCATCACCAGCCTCCTTCTTATTTGATGGACATACTATTTTATAGTATTTTTCATAGGACTTGGTCATTTATGAGCCTCTTACTCTTTCGCGCTCCACAAGCTGTCTTGACCTGATTTTGGGGAAGATGCCTCCTGCATCACTTGATTTCTCACTCAGAATTTTTTGCCATTTGTCATTTCCCCTTGTGGGTCAGCAAACACTCTTTCAACTGCTACTTCAGTTCTCTTTCCTCTCAATATTTTAATTATTCAATAATAATAATCCATTACATTCATTTTGACATTATTGTCAAAATATTTTAAAAATATATATATCCAAATTAATAAATAGTTAAACAATTGTTTGGTATATTACAACCAACCTCACACCATTAGAAACCCAATCAACGCATACATGTACTCTTCAAAGGAGTCATCTAACTAGGGGACGATTTTTACTTTCACGTCAATTTTATGTCAGAATTCGGTGAATTTAACCCACAAAATATGTATTGTTGTTGTTTGTTGGGATATTTTAAGCCCATAATTGAAATCACAAGACACCAAAACCCCCCAACACCCACATTTGTAAGCTCTAGGATTATTTTTGGGCCTTTTGAAAATTTTGTGAAGATTCATGGACATAAACTGGTAAATACCTGCTGGAAATAGGGGGGAAATTGTCCCCCTATTTAGACAAATAGCTCTTCAAATTCACTATGAGAGAATGCAAAATGGCTTCCATAAAGAAGTATGGGACAATAAGCACATAATACAATAACAACTTAATTTTTTAGAGTGCACGTATCACAAGTGAAACATGATAGTGGAGAGATCATGAAACATTACTCAGTTATGCAATTTTTGTGTCTTGTATTTTCAAATAAGTAGCATGTAGGCCAGGACACAATGCACAATTGTGTATGACACATGTTTTGATAGTGTCTTAAAAATGTACGTGATCAAAACATGTGGTGGACACCTGTCATGTCTATGTTTGTGTCTTACATGATGACATGAGACATTGAGGAGCATATGGACGTGTTTGGTAACTGAGATTACAATAATATAAAATGATATATTGTTTAAATTAGAATTCCAACAATATATAAATTAATATACAACCATTTGATTGTAAATTATATTTTTATAATTAAAATAGTTTTAAGTCAGAATTATTGATCTTTTTATTATAAATGAAATGGACACCAATCATTCCACCTTATTTCTTTTTAGAGCATTTCCTGCTTTTAGTGTTATGTTATTGTATATATAGTGTTTTATTTATAAAATATTCTTTTTGTGAGGTTAAATTGGTCATTCAAGACTTTACTATATATAATTTTTATTATTTTATATATTTTTACTTTTTTTTTATTGCACTATGTTGGGTGTTATCTTGACTAGATTAATACCAAAATGTTTGGATGTGTTCTACTATCTTAAATAAACCTAATATTTAATTATCGACCAGAGTTGATAGCTTTGAGTTGATGCAAAATATATGCAAAGGTAGAGGGTTTCCTAAGGCATTGTAGAAATACTTAAATAAACAAAAGATTGAAAAATCTTCAAAATGAAAAACCGAGTCAAACTCCTAAATTAGTAATATGGTTGAACTAAAACAAAACATCAGAGTAGGATAATATCACACTATGTTATTTCAACTAACAAATAAGAATATAATAAAACCTATTAAATACCTTCAAGAGCTAACTATTCACATAAATTACATATTTGAAAATATAATCACAACAACTAGATAATTTATGAACAAATAATTTCTGACTGAAAAATATATTATCAACAACTACTTGAAAAAATTGGGGTTCAAGGAAGACTTAACTAATAAATGAATGGAAAACTAAATAAAGAAAAGCAAGTAGAAAACTTAATAAAGGAAACTAAATAAAAAGCAGGTAGAAAACTTAATAAAGATAATTAAATAAAAAACAAGTAGAAAACTTATTAAAGATAATTTTAAGTTCTTTTCTACAAGTCTTTTTAATAATCACAAAGTGAAAGGAATAGGTCTTATCACTATGATAAATTGACAAGATACTAGTATACTAGCAATTAACACACCTAACCCTACAAATCCATATACAAAGAAATAATTCAAAAATAATTTCAAAACATTACAATAGTATTAAAGAAGAAAATCGAAAATTAAAAGGAACAAAATCACAACACATAATTCAAAGCATGAGTTGGAAAGAGAAAACTAAGGATAAAACTTAGTAAATACTTTAAAACAATCTAATCTACGGTTCAAATAAAAACATAATCATTATCTAATGAATTACAATCAAAGCATAATAAAAAAACCAAAAAAAGAGAACTGAAAACAGGTTTAAAAATAAACTAAGAACACTAAAGGTCAGATGGAAATTTGGACACCAGTCTAGAAGGAAGGTCAGAATGACAGTCCAATCACATAGTCCGAATGAGAGGCTGTATACAGAAAATAATAAAAACAGGCCTAAATGATTTAATCATCAGTTGATTTTGTGCATATGAAAAGAGGATGCATAAAGATAGGATTTAAACCTAATTAATCATCATTTTTAACAATGAAATAAACAAAGACAAATACATGAAAATAATAAAATCATTGCATATTAATAAACAAACTGGAATTTAAATTGCATAAACTTATAACATGAATGAACAGAACTTAATCTATCTAAATTGATGAAAACAACCTATTCTATGTGATTATTTAAATTCTATCTAAATTGATGAAAACAACCTATTATATATGCTTGTAAATAAAACAGAACAATAAGGTAAGAATGAAAGGATTAAAAGAAACCTGAAAGCAAACTATACGTGATTGGCCATTTATAAACAAAAACTACATTCACATCATAGTATGAATTTTATTAACTACAACAGATACATGCTATAGGAAACAGAGAAATAAACGATTGCAGGAACTTAACTACCTAAAAAAATTAGAAATAAAACTACTTATCTGTAAGGATGAGATAACAAAAAATCGTACGAAAATAGAAACCACAGATTGTCAAGGGGTCCTCTCAGCAATCATGGATAATGCCTGGCGAATGCTTGCACACACAATCATAGACAACAAAGCGTAGAGTTCTTATTAAATAGAAGGAACATAGTTACAATATCTTTCCCTAAAACCAAACTAACTATCTATCTAATGGATTGATCAATCCCCTATCTCTTTATATGGAGGTGTCGACTACTTTTCTAAATTTAGTCAATCATAAAAGGAAATAACAGTTTACAAGCCAACACATAGGCATACCCCTTCTTTTGTGTAAGTCTGGTTTTCTTCATTGTGAACGTGGAATGTAGGCTTCTCTTCAGCGTGAAAAGGGCGTCATGGTGGTGTAACTACTCCTCTTTCCACGTGACTGGTGGAGTGGTATTAGTGCAGGAAATGTACACGATGGGTCTTCTAGAACACAGGTCCTTCATCAACATGTATGATGTGGCATACAACCCCTTTCTTAGCGCAACTAACAGTGTGGTGTCAAACGGAGGTGAACACACAGTGGGATTCCAGAACGTAGGTCGTTCCAGTCTTCAAAGCACATAAATAGATAACAATTCAGAGTTTAAGTAGAGGAGCCATGGCTGATCCTTCGTGTGGAGACGTTCCATCCTCTGAACGCGTGGATGACAAGCAGCGTGATGGTGATCTTAGGCTGAGAGCCTCTTCAATCATCAAACACGTGGGTAGCAAGTGGCTAGTGGAACCATTTCAACATTTTAATGCCTATAATCAGTTATAGACAGTGTGCAGTCTAATTGACAATCTAAGCCAACGAGCTGAGTGATGGGCTATGGCGTGAGCTGGAAGATGAGCTGGATGAACTGATTACATGGCTAGATGAATGTGTTTCTATCTATTTAGCTATGGGCAAGCGAAACAACGATTGCGTAGATCAGACCGATAGTAAGCTGAATGGTGGTTGCGCAGATTGGGCTAAATGGTAAGCTAAATGCATTTTATTTATAAATTCGCCCAATCATACTACATAACCTGCAAACAAATATGTAAATCAATTAATATATTAAATATGATTTAAATAATATAGATTTGAGTTAATAAAATCATAAAAATGATATTAATAACCAAAGTTGAATAAACATTAAATTTGTTCTTACCTTGTGCTGAATAACGATCTGCATGACATAAAATACACGAAAGATAATAAAATATGCATTTAAATGTGTTATTTGAATGCCAAAAATGATAACAAAATGAGGCTCAACATTCCCCCAAATCGGAGAAATGTCAGGTCCCACTGAGCAAAGAAAAAGATAAGAGATCATACTATCAAAGCGAACTTTAAAATGTGAGCTAGCAACATGTATATGCATGAATAAGTGAGTTCATAAAGTTTATAATTAGTTCAACCATGTCCAAAGTAAAACTTTGGACAAGTTGAACATATGACACAAAAGGTATAAAATTAATCATTTGATAGTTTATATGCATGATTGAGTAAAAGGGGAGGGTTACTAACAATGAAATGATAACTAAAAAACTTTTAAGGTCAAAGCATTCTCATGGAGGTAAAAACTATTTGCAAAAATAGAATTTGGTTAGCAAATTTTAGTCATAAGTGCTATAATATCACCAAGTTGACATTGGCATGTGGTTTTTCATTTGGATTATCCTTGGATCTCTTAATATAGTCCTCCGTATTGATCTTCTGTAAAAATATAATTCATGCTATAACCAAGTTCCATTGCTAATTTATCTTGAAAAACACTTATCGTTTTTGTCAGAGACAATAGATCTGTCATAAATAATGAAAAATAAAAATAGTTTGATTTTTCCTAATCCTCCTTCCCCCAAACCAAAGGTATGGCGTGTCCTCAAGCCATGAGAAAGAAGATTCGATTGTTCGATATAAAAGGAGTCCTATGATGTTGTTTTATTATTTCATAAAAAGAAAAACTAACTAGTAAATGGAAATGATTAAGATATGTATATTCATGAAAAATAACAGTTCTGAGAAAGACCACTCAAATGTTAATAAAAGAACTAAAAGTATGAAAGAGGAAAAACTAGTCATCCATACCTGATTTAAAAGATATCTTGTCATCATAAAATATTTTTAGTTTACCTTGGAGTGTGTGAGATTTTATAGCTATGGGTCCCATTTCTAAGATAATTACATCCTAGGTATGTGTTGAATTAGATGGCTAGGTCTAATTCCAATTTACAGCGATTCTCAAATGACATTAAAAACAATCAGCCTTAAAATAAAATTTGAAAAAATGTCTTCATATTTATCATTATTCTTTGAATCATGTGCATAGTAGTGCATTAACCAAATCTCTTTTACCCGATATTGCCCTGCTGCCAACAGGCATGTTCAATACCCCAACGGGTTTATCTTGGTACCATGCAAGCATAGTCCCGCTGCCAGCGAGCCTGTTCAGTACCCCGACGGTTTTACTTGCATTTATCGAGCTTCCTTGTTGTAAGTTTTTACTTAGAATTGACCCACTACCAACAGGCCTGTTCAGTATCCTGGTGGGTTTGCCTTGTATAATGATATTAAGTATATGGAAGCCGATTGGTACTAGAGCGTGCTAAACCCTGCTGAAACACATAATTCAATTTTTTAAAAACTTATAAGTAATTTTCATAGCGGGCTTAATCATAAAGCATGTCAAAAGAGAATAACTTAAAGTTGTTCTTTGACCTTATAACCCTTTTTTCCGTAAAAGATAAATAATGTTCCCCATAGGCAAAAATTCCACCTACTATCGAGTTATCACACAAAGATACTTTAAGAGACAAGTTTTGATAATATGGATAGAGTGAACTAGTAACCCATAGGTATAAAGTGAGATTCAAAAAATATGATAATAAATGTAGGTCGTATCAAGCAACTGGTTGAAATAACGAATCAGAAATATACATGTCTGAATCAAAATACCAAAAACTATATGAATAAAAAAAAGGAACAATTAAGAATGATATACACAGAATTACTAAAAGCTGCAATTTTTAAGAAAGGTTTAAGATATCTTATGATCATAAATTTCCTTTCAGATAATACTCCATGAGTTGCTTATAGATAAAATTCTTATAATCAGGCTGCAAAACCATTTGTTAGATGATTCATATTTATTTATAAAAAATAAAATGAGTCTTCTGCAAACAATTTATTAGAAATGACACTTATTTATTTGATAAAACAAAAACATATTTACATAATATCCTATTCTACTAAAAGAAAGGAAGAAAACAATTCAAGTATATGAATTCTTCCAATGTAACCATGTTCGAAGCAAAATTAGAAATATACCTTTATCCACATATAAGAAAAATATTATAATAATTACCGAGATATGAAGAATCAACCGAGTTCTTTGATTTAGTAGTAATAAAAATTGAAGAAGAGGATGGTACCGTGGCTTAGTTCCCTCTTGGAACCATATTTCAATGTTACTTATGTATTCTATGTTTTCTTCTTCATTTGTTATGTCATGAGATCTTTCATTGAACTCTAGAATGTGTACAGAATCTGAGTTTAATGATAGGGAATATTCATGTTCTAATGCCCCTTCCTCATTGAATGGGAGGCATTCCAATTTTATCTTATCTTCTTGTGAAAAAGGCCAAATAGAAACTTTGCTTTCTTTTGTAGTCTTTACAATCCCTTAATCTATAACCTCTCCAAATCTCGTATGAATTTCTTGCAATAATGTTGGTGAGGTAGGTAAGGTAGATAAATATTGCAGTTCAACACTGTAAGCATATTGTACTACTTTATTGTTGTTAGAAGGTGGACTGGAATGAATAGGAATATGCTTAAGGCATAGAGGAGGTTTATGAGAAGGTAATTGTCGCAGGGGTAATTGATTAGCTTGTGTGATTAATCCTTCTTGAAAAATTTATTCAAAATCTTGTAGAACAGGAAGTGTTGCATCATAAGAGAAAGTATCCCTATGATCATCAGACGGGACAGAAAAGATTTGTGAACAAGGTTGAAAGGGGTTAAGATAAGGCTGAGAAGAGGGTATATTCTTACTAATCTTGAATTTTCCTCTTGAATACCTTCTACATAGTTCACAAACATTATCATATGATAACTAAGATACATCACCTGTCCCCTTCAGGTTTAAAATTTCTAAATATTCATTTTTTATGCCTTTGAGTAAAAGTTTTTTTAAGGTATTTTTCCCTGACTGTCTTAGTTTTGATCTTTGAAGGTTGTATTGAAAGTGTTCGACATAGTTTTCCAAAGTTTCTTCTTCTCCCTATGTTATTTCAAAGATGTCCTCATTAACCCTATAATACTCTTGGTATCTTTTCAAGAACATATGTTTCATTTCTTCCCAATTTTGAATGCAATTCCCACCTAAGCTCATGAACCATCGGAGGGCTGCCCCTTTCAAAGTAAGAGGGAAAAAATTCATATTTTGAACATTATATGCTCTACAAAGCATTTCCAATTGAAATAAAAATTCATCGGGGTCTTCATTCTCTAGTCCGTGAAAATTTGGAAAAATGGATGGGGGAACGTACTATATTTGTGCCATTCCTCCTGGATCTCTAATATGGAATTCAAAGGTAACAAATTCTTCATCCTTCTTTCCTACCATATCTTCCCACGACATAAATAACTATTCATATATTATATTGGGGTTCCTCTTTCAAATGTTCCTGTCAGTTTGTTAGCAGGATGGGTGGTACTTACAACACCACTAAGTGATTTAATTGTAAATAAGTCCTACACTTGAACTCGAGTAAATTATACGAAAGTAAATTACCTAAAGGCATACATACATTAAATTGAACTTATGAAAAAGAAAAATATCTATGTCTGCGAAAAGAAAAGTACGCTTAAGGGAAATAAATCAAACTTTGTGTAAAGTAAACATACTTGTACGCAAAAGGAACAACAAGGCTTTGGGGAGACCCACTAAAGTGGATGTGCCAGGTTGTCACACTATGGAAATTTCGTAGTGAAGTCATCTTTGCGCCTTACCATCTCCCCTTCCCCTTGCTGTATAACGTAAAGGAAACCTATCCATCCTTATCTATCTAGACTTTGTACATAAGAAACTAAACTAAAGGAAAACCTAGACTACTGCTACTTCTGGGTTTGGGGGCGCCTGTTATAACAAATGCGCAGGTTCTTACCTCTCGTCTTACTGTTCCCCCACCACCAACCTGCTCCCCCACCACCAACCTATAACTAAACTTCATAAGCAAATTCTATTTTTTCTACCTTACAGAACAACTCCCCAGCAACGACGTCAAAATGTTGGGTGTTATCTCGACTAGATTAATACCAAAATGTTTGGATGTGTTCTACTATCTTAAATACACCTAATATTTAATTATTGACCGGGATTGGTAGGCTTCAAGTTGATGCAAAATATATGTGAAGGTAGAGGTTTTCCAAAGGTGTTGTAGAAATACTTAAATAAACAAAAGATTGAAAAATCTTCAAAATGAAAAATCCGAGTCAAACTCCTAAATTAGTAATATGGTTGAAATAAAACAAAACATCAGACTAGGATATTATCAGACTATGTCATTTCAACTAACAAATGAGAATATAACAAAACCTATTAAATAACTTCAAGAGCTAACTATTCACAAAAAGTACATATTTGAAAATACAATCACAACAACTAGATAATTTATGAACAAATAATTTCTGACTGAAAAATATATTATCAACAACTACTTGAAAAAACTGGGGTTCAAGGAAGACTTAAATAATAAATGAATGTAAAACTAAATAAAGAAAAGCAAGTAGAAAACTTAATAAAGAAAACTAAATAAAAAGCAAGTAGAAAACTTAATAAAGATATTAAATGAAAAGCAAGTAGAAAACTTAATAAAGATAATTAAATAAAAAGCAAGTAGAAAACTTAATAAAGATAATTAAATAAAAAGCAAGTAGAAAACTTAATAAAGATAATTTTATGTTCTTTTCTACAAGTCTTTTCAAATCACAATGTGAAAGGAATAGGTCTTATCACTATGATAAATTGACAAGATACTAGTATACCAACAATGAACACACCTAACCCTACAAATCCATATACAAAGAAATAATTCAAAAATAATTTCAAAACATTACAATAGTATTAAAGAAGAAAATCGGAAATTAAAAGGAACAAAATCACAACACATAATTCAAAGCATGAGTTGGAAAGAGAAAATAAGGATAAAACTTAGTAAATACTTTAAAACAATCTAATCTATGGTTCAAACAAAAACATAATCATTATCTAATGACTTAAAATCAAAGCATAATAAAAAAACCAAAGAAACATAACTGAAAACAGGTTTGAAAATAAACTACAAACACTAAAGTTCAGATGGAAGGCTGGACAATAGTCTGGAAGGAAGGTTCAAATGACAGTCCAATCACACAGTCCGAATGAGAGGCTGTATAAAGAAAATAATAAAAATAGACCTAAATGATTTAATCATCACTTGATTTTGTGCATATGAAAACAAGATGCATAAAGACAGGATTTAAACATAATTAATCATCAACAATGAAATAAACAAAGACAAATACATGAAAATAAGAAAATAATTGCATATTAATAAACAAACTGGAATTTAAATTGCATAAACTTATAACAAGAATAAACATAACTTAATCTATCTAAATTGATGAAAACAACCTATTCTATGTGCTTATTTAAATTCTATCTAAATTGATGAAAACAACCTATTCTATATGCTTGTAAATAAAACTGAACAATAAGCTAAGAATGAAAGGATTAAAAGAAAACCTGAAAGCAAACTATATGTGACCGACCATTTATAAACAAAAACTACATTCACAGCATAGTATGAATTTTATTAACTACAACAGATACATGCTACAGGAAACAAATAAATAAATGATTGCAAGAACTTAACTACCTAAAAAAATTAGAAATAAAACTACTTATCTGTAAGGATGAGATAACAAAAGCTCGTACGAAAATAGAAACCACAGATTGTCAAGGGGCCCTCTCAGCAATCATGGATAATGCTTGGCGAATGCTTGCACACGCAGTCATAAACAGCAAAGCGTAGAGTTCTTATTAAACAGAAGGAACATAGTTACAATATCCTTCCCTCAAAGAAAACTAACTATCTATCTAATGGATTGATCAATCCCCTATCTCTCTGTATGGAGGTGTTTATATGCACACTGTTTTCAAGAGGTTGAGCAAGTCGACCCTTTAGTGGTCGACTACTCTTCTAAATTTAGTCAATCATAAAAGGCAATAACAGTTTACAGGCCAGTAAATAGGCATATCCCTTCTTTAGTGTAAGTCTGGTTTTCTTCATTGTGAAAGTGGCATGCAGGCTTCTCTTCAGCATGAACATGGCGTCGTGGTGGTGTAACTACTCCTCTTTCTGCGTGACTGGTGGAGTGGTATTGGTGCAGGCAATGTACACAACAAGTCTTCCAGAACATAGGTCCTTCATCAACATGTATGATGTGGCATACAACCCCTTCCTTAGTGCAATTGACAGTGTGGTGTCAAATAGAGGTGAACACACAGTGGGCTTCGAGAACACAGGTCGTTCCATTCTTCAAAGTGCGCACACATGTAACAATTAAGAGTTTAAGCAGAGGAGGCCACGACTGATTCTTCTTGTGGATACGTTCCATCCTTTGAATGCGTGGATGACAAGCAGCGTGATGGCAATCTTAGGCCGAGAGCCTCATCAATCATCAAACACATGGGTAGCAGATGGCTAGTGGAACTGTTTCAACATTTTAATGCCTGCAATTAGTTATAGACAGTGCGTAGTTTGATTGACAATCTAAACCAATGAGTTGAGTGACAGGCTGCGGCGTGAGATGGAAGACGAGCTGCATGAACTGATTACATGGCTGGCTGAATGCGTTTCTATTTATTTAGCTGTGGGCAAGTTGAATGGCGATTGCGCAGATCAGACGAATAGTAAGCTAAATGGTGGTTGCGCAGATTGGGATGAATGGTAAGCTGAATGTGTTTTATTTATAAATTCACCCAATCATACTACATAACCTACAAACAAATATGTAAATCAATTAATATATTAAATATGCTTTAAATAATATAGATTTGAGTTAATAAAATCATAAAAATGATATTAATAACCAAAGTTGAATAAACATTAAATTTGTTCTTACCTTGTGCTGAATAACGATCTTCATGACATAAAATACATGAAAGATAATAAAATATGCATTTAAATGTGTTATTTTAACGCCAAAAATGATAACAAAATGAGGCTCAACACACCGCATTTTACAACCTAGTAGGGGCTAGAGCTAACAAGTGTCTTTTATAAAAAATAATAAAATGATATAAAAATAACATATGGGCTCAATTTAGATTTAAAATAATTTTTAGAATCACATATATAAGACTACAAATTAAAACAAAAAACATTCAATTCACATTTACTCAACATTTCCACTCTAAAAAAGGGGTTTGCAATTAGAGATATTTGATTCCTTTGGACCCTTGGTAGATCCTTCTTAAGATAGATCTATGCTGATTATTATTACTAACATTTTACTCTCACAAGACATGACATGTTGTTGAACTAGTTCCACCATCAATCATGTTCAACTCCTAACTACTTTTAACTACATAATCTATTTGATTTTTTTTGGACTAGTTCTTTTCAATGACAATGAAACTTTATGTCCTCCTTTTTTTTGGTTAGGTTCATTATTTCATCATTGACTGTTTTCCACTTTGAGTATGTTAAATTTTCTCAAACATATTAAACTTTGTTTATTATTACCATATATATTTAAGTCCTATCTTTTCCATTTTGAATATGTTAAATTATTTCAAGTATATTAATTTTTTTTTGTAAGCTCCACAATTCTATTAAAATACAATGGCAAAATATACAAAATTAACCCTGGCTGTATGAGGACTCAGGAGGTGAAGCGCCCCCCCAAGCCTCTAAAAAACTGAGGGTCATCTATGAAAACCAGAGATGAGATAACTAGCCGAGTACCGAGTCTGGGACATAATTACATGACACATTTAAAGGCAGATAGANGAAGCGACCCCCCAAGCCTCTAAAAAACTGAGGGTCATCTATGAAAACCAGAGATGAGATAACTAGCCGAGTACCGAGTCTGGGACATAATTACATGACACATTTAAAGGCAGATAGAGACATAGACCTAGACATCGACATAGTTTGTATACATAGACATAGTTACAAAGTTCAAATTTAAAAAACAACCATAGATAGGCTTGACATCTTTTGCAAAAAAACCTGAAACGAGAAGTCATTTCTGCAGATGAGGAGAGCATTCTTCGGGATGGTGGAATTTCTTCAATAATGGGGCATGCCCATCGTTCTTCTTGCGAAGGGATAGACGACCTGGTGGCGGCCTCATGAGCGGGTTGAGTTGGTAGTTGATGTTGTTCGAGCTTCTGGTCGATCATGTTCTTCAGTCGCTTGAAGAGTGGCTCCACCATTGAAGGGATGGGGAAAGGCGGTGCCTGTGGAGCCGCAATTGTGCAACCTGTTGCACTCCCACTAAATCCTCCCCTGCAACCTACATGTACCACGCCCCAAGTTGCACTTCCACTGCTACCTCCTCCCAAATCACGTCTTCCTTCACCCAGACCACCATGGACTGTGATTCCAACTGTGCCCTTCCAAGCGAACGAATTATCCATGGCCATGAGTTGAGAGTCAATTTCAGCCATTTTGGTTTTCATGGTGTGTACGGAGTCACGAGAATCAAACTAGTTGCTAAGCTTGTCCTCGACTAAATTGCATAACATATTTTTGATGAGCCAATAGTGATTTATCTGGTCTCCTCCTTGTCCGATTGCGAGCTTCTGGTTGAGGATCCTTGCCTCCTAGTCTTCAACGAGGCTACAAAACCGTGGAAAGATGTGGTGTTCATAGTCAGTAGGGACTTGTAGGCTACAACTACGCTGGGATTTTCCCCTGCTCGAGCTTGCTCTACGCGACGTTCCCCTTTTTCGTGACACGATAACCAAACTGGACCTCTCCTTACTGAACCTTGCAGGCTGTGAACTACAGTGAAATCCAAACCAAACAAAGGCGCCACCTTGAGATGGAGGTTGAAGTTCCAGATGCACAGAATACCCAAAATTGCTCATAGCCGAGCGGAACCCAACCAAGATGGTGAAAGAATTCTCCATGGTGCACATATCCTTCATCTGTTCTGTCATAGTACCTATGGGCATTGAATTACTTTGCGGAGCCATGAAATCTAGGAGTACAAGGTGTCGCCAACCCATGTCACAGGTGTCGATCCCTCTCCCACGCGTGAGGAGCTTCGAATGTTCTGGGGGCTCACGATGTCCTGGTTGATAGACATGTTGGACACATGCTACTTGCCACGTGGCGGGTGCAGCGGCCGAGGTGTGGCGCGTCGACGGTCACCTTAGTTGCCACCCGCATCCGGGACAAGTATATTAATTTTTATTATTATTACCATATATAATTAACTCCTACCTACTTAAATTGTATTTTATTTGTTAATAGAAATAAAATGAGTTTTTAGTTTTAGAAAGTTAGTATATATCCTTAATGGTAAGATTTATATTGATGTGTTTAGTGGATATATATATATATATATATATATATATATATATATATATATATATATAT
>LPNX010447966.1:67414-82356 GCA_001517045.1 Pseudotsuga menziesii
CATTACACTTATTATAGGTATGGATACTTATATTTAGTTGGCAATTTTTTTGTGTATTTATGCATAAATAGTTATATCTTTAGTTAGTAACTTCATGTTCATAATAAATTTGAATGTTTATTGGTAAAAAAAATGTATAATCATATTTAAATAGTTATATATCTAGTTGGTAATTTCATGTTCATAATAAATTTTAATGTTCATTGGAAATGAGTAATATAATAATAAAGATTAAATATAATCGATTTTATTTTTTTAATTTTTACAATCCTATTAAGTTTAGAATTTTAATAGTTTTAATAATAAAAAATATTATTAAATTAATTATTTTAATATGATATTAAAATCTAAACAAAGTACTTTCTGAAATAAAAATTAAAAAAAGAAATATAAAACAACAATATCTAAAATATTAAAAAAAATTAACAATACATTAAAATATTACCCAATATATTTAGATTTTATAATATTTTTAAATCAATCATTTTGACTTTTAATTTATAAAAATATATAACTTTATTTCCTTAACATTTAAAAACAAATTAAATAATAATTACTAATTATATATCCACTTTTTTATATCTTTTGTTGAAAGCTGTGACTGATATCATCTCATCAGACAGTAAACATTGTTTTGAGAGCATCTACTGCAGTGGAATAAAGTTTATTCGTGTTAATTATTTTTAAAACATTTAATGTTTTCAAATATAGTTTATATGTTTCTTTTAATTTTTGTTAATAGAAATTTATTTATATAAATGTTATACAGTAATATGCATTTAGTTAGGTAGAACTGAATGTTGTGGTTGGTGAATAGAAATTTATTTATATAAATGCTATAAAGTATAAAGTAATATGCATTTAGTTAGGTAGCATTGAATATTGTTGTTGGTGAATAGATGTTTTCAAATATAGTTTATATGTTTCTTTTAATTTTTGTTAATAGAAATTTATTTATATAAATGTTATACAGTAATATGCATTTAGTTAGGTAGAACTGAATGTTGTGGTTGGTGAATAGAAATTTATTTATATAAATGCTATAAAGTATAAAGTAATATGCATTTAGTTAGGTAGCATTGAATATTGTTGTTGGTGAATAGAAATCTATTTTTTTTTAATGTTGTTTACTGGCTATTTCACTGAAAATTCCAATACTTGATATTCAAACTGAAGGTATCGTCAACTCATCAATCACAATATTTATTACAAAGGGCTCCACAAGAGCAACATGTCACTTACAAGAATAGAACATGGGTGGGGAGGGTAACATTCATTCCTCCCAACCACCCAAGCTACTTTAAATGTATTTTTATATTTAGTTATGTAATATTGAATGTTATAGTTGGTACATTACTGTTTGTTGAATGTATAATTACTAAATACAACATCGAACGCTGCATAACGACATGCTTATTACTTTCCTTAACATGATTATTGATATCCTATCTTCTAACTACCTGTACCACCAAGTCTATCAATCAATTCAAACTGTATATATAGATGCCGACAAATTTACTCTGTTAGTTGCGTTGTACAAATCAGCGATACATTTAAGTTGCTACTGCTGAGATAAAGACCATTAAAGTTAAATATAATAATATAAGGACTAAGCTACCGACGCGACGATTTTGTCCGGCGGCAATCGTCGGGCCGGCCCTCCAGCCACCGGACCGGCCTTCCCCTTCCCCAGTCGTCGGCCGCCCGTTCACCCACCGTCGCTGCCACCCCGTTTGCGGTCCTTCCGTTGCGCCCCGGTAGTCGTTACACCCTCCACCGTCAGTCGCGGTTATACCATCCACCGTCAGTCGCCGTCTCCACCTCCTCCTCGACGTCCCACGCCATGCTTTTAAGACTCCACCCACTCCCTTCGTCTAGGCTTCCCGCCGCGCTATCATTCAAACGCCATATTCCACCGTGGCAGCAATATTTGGGAATGGGTCGTTTGAAGCTGAATCTCCGATCCCACCTATGGTTCTACAGGTCCACGAAGAGGCTCGCTTAAAGCAATTATGAAGTCAGAGAAATCGAAGTGGAATCAAATACAGAGCTTCTCAGTACAGTCGATAAGTTCTGCCTTTCGCCATTGAATAACAGAAGCTTCGACATTGCTTACCCGTCAAAAAATCACGTGCCACCAAAAGGGCTCTGGTTGTATCGGCCGTCGGTTGCAGCTGCAGGAGATTATCCACCAGTTCGCACCAACCCAGCACAAGAGAAGATTCACAACAAACCCCAGTTGATAAAAGCCGTGCCCGGAAAAATGAAAAACCCAAGGGCAAGGTCATGATCGTGGATCATGGTAATAATAATTCGTTTGGTTCTAATTCACTGGCGAATTCTCATTTAGCTAGTGCTGCGGCTAATTCACCTGTAGATTTCGATCCAAAAAAATCAATTTCAGACGGTGACGAATCCAGCAGTTCGGCCGTGGGTTTCGAACTAGGGACATGTAGTGCAGTACAGAATAATAAGAAACATAATATTGATTCAGCAGTGGGTTTCGAACCAGGGACGTGTAGTGCAGTACATAATATTGATTCAGCGGCCTGTAGCAGCAGCGACGAAAAAAATGAAAATGAGAATGATTTAGTAGTGTGTAATTTGTTGTCCAGAAAATGCGAAGAATGTGCGTGCAGTGTTGATGTTGAAGGGAATCTTGTGAGATTCCAGGGATGTTCTTGCAGCGTCCATGGTAAAGCTGGTCAAAGGTTTGCAGTGGTGAAAAGGTCAGAGGATCCATATTCTGATTTCAAAAGTTCGATGGTTTAGATGATTCTTGAAAAGAATATCTACCAGCCCACTGAATTGAGAGGGCTTCTAGAATGCTTTCTGTCCTTGAATTCTCCAGAGCACCAATGGATTATCATGGAAGCTTTCACGGAAATTTGTGTCAACATTTCTTGTGTTTTGTCTGAAGAAATTTGATGGGATTATCATGGAAGCTTTCACGGAAATTTGTGTCAAGATTTCTTGAGTTTTGTCTGAAAAAATTTGATGAATATTGCCCAGCACGGCAGCTATTCGATCATAGGTATACTGTCGGTTTTTCTTGTATCAATCTGAATCAATGTTATTTACATAGCAATTCTGGGTAGAGGGGTGAATCTCACAAATTTTATTTTTCTCAAAGATATTTTTTTCCCAAAATACAATGATAGGTCACTGTGTATGCAATATTTTTGTGACTAATAAGGATATTTAGTTAGGAGTTGGCTAAACAAGAGACTATTTACATTCTTCACAGCAAGTATGGCCTGAATTCAGAAACAAGATTTGTTGGTGAAAATGAGATTTTCACTGTTAAAATTGCAATTTTTATTGCAGAAATGAATCAGGATATTTATTTAGGAGTTAGCTAAACTGTAGACTATTTGCATTCTTCACGTCAAGTATGGCCGGCAACAAGATTTGTTGGTGAAAATGAAATTTTCAATGTTGAAATTGCAATTTTTATTGCAGAAATAGATTCAGGATCCTCAATTACCCTGGAGCATCCCGATCATACAATTCCAAACATTGTAAAACTACTATTTGAAAAATTTGTACCAAATTTTGGGTAAAAAACTTACCTAATTTCATGTGAAATGGTGCGAGAGTTTAACTTACACCATTTATTTATAAAAATTATATAATTATAAAGAATAAATCACATTCAAGTAAAGCAAAAAAAGCATTATTTTTAATGTTTAAAAATTAATAAACTAATAAATCCTTGAAATTATAAGCAAATAGGCTTTAAAGAATTTAAAATCATGGATTGTTTTTTCCCATCTCTTTTATTTAATAATTTTTCATAAAACTAGCATATCTCCAAAGTGGGGGAGATGAAACACCTAAAAAAAATTTCAACATGTTTTAAAAATGAGAGAAAGTTGTGTGTAGATAATATAAGTTTATGTGATGAAAGCAAGTCTAGGAAAATAACTAAAAACAAGTTACATCAAAATTTTAAATAGCCACAAAAGTGAAAATAAGTTTCCTTCAAAAGGCTTTTGTACATAAAGTTTTTAAATTTGAAAACATTCGGTGAATAAGTCAATGTTTTTGCCTCGATCCTTTGAATGCCAATGGAATCTTACAAAACAAAAAAGTCCAAAAATCCAAGGGGCATAGTTATAGGATTTTTCCAAGTTTTAGGTAGCTTTAGAGAACCTCGAAACCCCTGGACGTGGAGGAACTATACCTTTGAAACTGAGACCTGGACGTGGAGGAACTATACCTTTGAAACTGAGACCTGATCTGGACGTGGAGAGACTATACATTTGAAATTGAAACTTGAACTATGTGAGACATCAAAATTTATGCACATCATAATTTGCACAAGCGACACCATTTTTCTTATCGACCATTCGCATGGGTCCTCTTATAATATCATGTTGAAGATCATTGAATGGCCAAATAAGGTTGACAGGTGAAGAAAATATTTTCTTTCGACTTTTAAATATCCCAAGTCAATCTTGATATTGAATATCGATAGTATATAGTCAGGATGTCCATTAGTAGCTTGTTGCTTAATTTTCATGACGTAATGGATGCAGAATTCAACCCCCTTCTACGCAAATATTGTAGCTCATGGGGCACAATTTTCTATAGACGTAAGAATTCCATTGAATTTCTTTTACCTTTTCTCTTCACTACATGTAAAGGCAAAGGAATGGTGTCCTTTGCTCCTTGCAGATCACGAAACCATCACGATGGAATGTGGAGGCCCTCTGAGTCATAAGCTTTGGTATATGAAATTGAAAATTACAATCCAATGAACACAAAGTCATTTTCTTATTGTTACATTTATTTGCAAAATAACTAATAAAAATATGACCGCTCATTAGACTCCCTTAAACCTTTCTTCAACCTTCAGATTCTCATAAGTTTTTCTTTCTTTGTCAAGTTCTGCAACTTCGGTTAGCTCCATTAGTAGAGCTCATTTTCGGATAAAATTTTTTTCAAAACCATGGCGACAGCCTAGCCGGTTGATTTTCTAAATCCTAACCAAACTTCAAATCGCCCACGTGTTTTCTAGTGCAATGTCTTTCTGGCTCATAGAGTTTTGGTTCTCAGATGTACAAACCGAGTGTTTGGTGGACCTACACAGTTGCATTTCAGATGATATGCATGACTGCCAAGTGTCCCATGGAAAGTATGGAAGTAGATGGTTGGAACGATACAAATATGCATGACAAACTATGAAAGTTGGCTAAGAGATGTTGTCGAGAGATCTTCACCCATCAACTTTGGCGTTGGACATAAGTTATCATTATTGATGATTTATTGCAACAATCTTCTGTAAGTATTGATGATTGGATGCATAATTATCGTGTGGGGAAATAGAATGGTGCTTGTTGATTATCATGAAGATGATGCATTTGACGGTATTCAAATGAGGAGGTTGCAACGTGTTGATACTGAAGCTTCTCTCTTGGAACGTAGTATAATGACGATGAAGTCCCCGAATCTCATATGGATTTGCTTGAACAAAGATCCCAACTCTTCTCTACCTTCTTGGATTCTAATGAAGAATTTAAGGCTTCTACGGGTGTCAGGAAGCACAGTAGAAATATTTTGGCAAGAGGAATCACATGCAAATAGAAATTCGTTATTCATGGGTAAATATAAATCTATTGTGTTAAAGTTTGTATGTTTAGTTCGTATGAAAATCAACATATGTAAATATCTAGCTTATGGTGCATGTAAACATTTTGTAGGCATCTTGGAAGAAATACACAAAGAAATTGCCCGTCTCATGGCCGTCAAACCCGAAGCCAAACGAGACTGAAAAGCATGGGTATTTTCATTTGAGGATCTTCAGAGCATGCATTACCTACATGCATAAATATGTGAATCGGTGAGACTTTATCCACCGGTCCCCTTGGACTCCAAACACACTCTCTGCAACGACGTTCTGCCTGATGGGACTATCGTGTGCAAAGGCATTTTATCCCGCAGAGTCCCTTCAAATTTGTAGTCTTCCAAGGCGATGCGTGGCCCTTATTTGGGCAAAGATATGGCGTTTATTCAGATGAAATATGTTGCGGAAACTATGGTTTCTATGTTTAGATTGCAACACCTAGTTGAATATTTGGCTATGGGAAATCCAAAGCTCATTGAGAGCTTGACCGCATGCATGAAGGGTGGTTTTGTCGTTCTGCTTGAAAAGAAGAAGGTTGATTGATAGCCATAGTATCCCCATCATAACTTCGTCCAGTTCAGTCTATCTCACTTATAAAAATACATTTATAAAATAAAGGAGATCCAAATACCATCAATTATACTTTAATGTTTTAACGCTCATTTATTATTATCATCATAAACCCGTCATTGTAATGGTTCAAGTTTCTCCACTGTGTTATCGAACGTGCATTTATCTTAAGGAAAGTGGCTTAATGAAAGCATGTTGAGTGAGTTATTCCTTTCCAAATTTGGTGTTGCTGGGTTTGGGATCCATCCTCCAGAACTCCCTCATATGATAAATCAATAGACACCAAGCCATGGCCCTTTCGTTGGTCCTTGCGGTGCATTAAAACAAAACGTTATGAGAAGTGATTTGAAAGCTCTGAAAGCAGATGCTCGTGAGTCAGAGGATAGTGGTCGGGATGCAGAGCCTTACACATACCTTCCATTTCAAGAAGGATCAGTTCAACGTTCAGATCAGTAGACCGACTACTTAGTTGTTGACCTTGATATAGTTGTTTAAGCAGATCCAGTAGTTGATTCTTTTGTTTGAGCAGTCTGGACTCTATACCATAGCATTTGGCTAGAGATTACTTGGGCACATAAATAATGTATACCAACTCCGACTCCTTAAATGTTGCTCTGGTTGAATCAGTTCCTCCTGAATCACACTGTGGTCATGAGATCAATGGGATAGTTAAGAAGCGTTCTCCCGGAAAGGTGCAAGTGACCTCGAATTGGAATCCATGACAAGTCGGTTGTTTGTGAAGATTGTTCTCTGTATTTACATCTAGCAGGCTCAGTCATCCATGAATAACTCCTGTTGGTCAACCCTGTCATCATTGGATACGAACCCTGTCATCACGGATACGAAGTTATAGACACGGATACGATATACAATACAGAGTTATTGGACACGATATACCATACAAAGTTTGTGGACATGGGGAGGCTCCTCACAGGCCATCGACAGACGACGAAAGCTGCAGAGGAGCAACCCCTTAAATAACACCTTCGGTGTAAATATAACACCAACGGTCTTTAATGAATTTAAAATAATGGATTGCTTTTGTCTAATCTACTTTATTTAATAATTTTTCATAAAAAAGGTTTGATGTAGAGGTGTACTAAGTACCAACTGCCTTTAAAGAATTTAAAATAATTGATTGCTTTTGTCTCATCTACTTTATTTAATAATTTTTCATAAAAAGGGTTTGATGTAGAGGTGCAACTGTAGTTATGGCGGGATTTATGTAATATGTTTTCATAAAATAGGCTTGATGTATGGCGGGATTTATGTAATATTTTTTCATAAAATAGGCTTGATGGAGTGGTGCAATAGTAACTATGCTGGGGTTTATAAGTTTTGAAGTCCATTCTTGGGCCTGGTATATTCTTATTTTCCAATGTTGGAATAACACGAAACTATCACAAATTAAAAAAAATAGATAATATTTAAATAATTAAAAATAGATAATGACATAAGATTTTATAGAGAAGTTTTTGCTCCAAGAACATTTCAAAAATTTTCTTGATTATCCCTGGTTCTCACGTTTGAACATTGCTGGTGGTTTTCATCTGTAGGGAAGAGCGTGCCAGACATTTGTAGGAGTGATCATGGGTGGGATCGTGGTATGAATTGGACTGTTGCTTGCCAGTGGTCTTCTGCAGTCATGTTGTGATTACATGGTTCTCTCACATTTGAACACTGCTAGTGGTTTTTATCTGTAGGGAAGAGCGTGCCAAACATTTGTAGTAATGATCATGGGTGGGATCGTGGTCTGAATTGGACTGTTGCTTGTCTTCTGCAGTAGTGAAGTCATACTCATTTAATTTTCAAGAAGATTTGCTTTCTGGTCCTCGGCTCGATCTGGGTGAAGGATAGTTGAAATGCTCTTGCCTGTGTATCTAGGAGCATTGCCATTTCGTCCTCTGGTTTGTATTTCTGTTTAACCTGATTTATTTCACCTGTTTAGAGGCTTCTATTCCATTTCTTTGAGAGAGGGACATTGTCCCAATGGCCTCTGGAGGGGGGTCTCCCCCCTCTCCCTCCTGAAATTGATGCTTTCAAGCGTCTTATTGCTTCAGCTGGAACTCTTCCTCGGTTGGAACTCTGCCCAGCTGGAACTTTGACCCGGCTGGAACTCTGCCCTGGCTGGAACTTTGTCCTACTAGAACTTTGCTCTGACTAGAACTCTGCCCTGGTGGAACTTTGCCCCGACTGAAAACCTGCCCCTGAACTTACATGTTTGAGTTGTTGAACTTTCCTTCTTTGCAAAGGCCATCTATAAGTACACTATATGTGACAACATTAGGGCTAACAACTGTTAAAGTTTGTGTAGATGCGAGACCCATTCTCAAGTAGGATGGTACCATATTCAGTTAACTAGGGTGGATTTATACCCTATAAGGTACCCTAGGGCCCCTAGTTGTCTCCTTGCATTCTTGGTCTAGGACCAAGCAGGTTGATGCATGTAAGGTTCCTGGTTTGATGTGTCCATTCTCTGCCCTGGCTGGAACTCCTCCCCAATTGGAACTCTACCCCGGCTATAACTTTGCCCCAGTTGGAACTCTGCCCTGACTGGAACTTTGCCCTGGCTGCAACTCTGCCCCGGCGGGATCTCTGCCCGGGTTGGAACTTTGCCCTGCTGGAACTCTGCCCAGCTGGAACTCTACCCCACTTGTTGGAACCCTGCCCTTGTTGGAACTCTGCCCTGGCTGGAACTCTGCCCCAGTTGGAACTCTGCCCAGTTGGAACTTTGACCCCGCAGGAACTCTGCCCTGGCTGGAACTTTGTCCCCCAGGGTCTATGAATATTCATAAAGATAGTCATGAAGGCATATTCGAAGTCCACCCAGGCACAATCTAGAAAAATAAGGGACAACATTCAGGTTCCAACCACAGAGGGACCTCTTGCAGGATCATTATGATATGTCTTATAAAATAGCACCATGTTGAAGATCAAGGGCTATAGGATTTCATTGAAGATTCTAGGGTTCATGGGCCATGAACGAGGTTTCAAACCACCATATAAGTGAAACAAGAAAGAGATCAACGAACCAAAAAGATCAACCAGATACCAAGAAGAAATCGGCAAAATAGAAACTCAAGCATTTCCATTATGCCATCAAATAGATGTCTTCGCAAAGTTCCAGCTGGAACTCTACCCTGGCATGCATGCCTCGACTGGAACTCTGCCCTGGCATGCATGCCTCGACTGGAACTTTGCCCTCGGCTGGAACTCTGCCTTGGCATGCATGCCTCGACTGCAACTCTGCCCTCGGCTGGAACTCTACCCTGGCTGGAACTGTGACTCGGTTGGAACTCTGCCCCGGCTGGAACTCTGGTCTGATTGGAATTCTGCCCTGCTGAAACTCTGCCCCGACCGGAACCTTGCCCCTAGAAACATTCCAACCAGGGCAGAGGTCCATCCAGGGTTGGAATTCTTCCCTGATGGAACTCTGCCTCGACCGAAACCTTGCCCCTGGCAACGTTCCAACTAGGGCAGAGTTCCAACTGGGGCAGAGTTCCAGCCAGGGCAGAGTTCCAACCGGGGCAGATTTCTAACCGAGACAGAGTTCCAATCGGGGCAGAGTTCCAGCCGAGCAGAGTTCTAGTCGGGGCAGAGTTCTCTTCAGGGTGAAGTTCCAGTTGGGGCAGAGTCCCGATAGGGTGGTATGCATGACGTAAGCAACATATTCTCTTCCCTTTAGATCTAATTGGTAAGGGGCAAAGTTCCAACTGGGGCAGAGTTCCAACCGAGGCAGAGTTCCAATCGGGGCAGGGTTCCAACCAGGGCAAAGCTCTAACCGGGGCAGAGTTCCAGCCAAGGCAATCTAGGTTAATTGGGCGATAGTTCCAATCTTATGCTCCTTGCTATTTTCATGAGTCACATGTTGCATACCTCTCGTAATGTGTCATATGTTACATACTTGCATATGTGTCATATGTTGCATACCTCTCGTCATTAGTGCTTGGATACCTCGGGAAATCCCCCTTACCAATAAGATCTAAAGCGAAGAGAAGATGTTGCTTACATCATGCATACCACCCTGTAGGAACTCTGCCCCGACTGGAACTTCGCCCCAAAGAGAACTCTGCCCCGACTGGAACTCTGCCTGGCTGGAACTCTACCCCGACTGGAACTCTGTCTCGATTGGAACTCTGCCCTGATTGGAACTCTGCCCCAGTTGGAACTCTGCCCCAGTTGGAATGTTGCTAGGGGAAAGGTTTCGGTCGAGGCAGAGTTCCAGTAGGGAAGAATTCCAACCCTAGTTGGAACTCTGCCTCGGTTGGAACGTTTCCAGGGGCAAGGTTCCGGTCGGGGTAGAGTTCCAGCAGGGCAGAATTCCAATCAATCCAGAGTTCCAACCGGGGCAGAGTTCTAACCAAGTCACGGTTCCAGCTAGGGCAGAGTTCCATCCAAGGGCAGAGTTCCAGTCGGAGCAGAGTTCCAGCGAGGCAAAGTTCCAATCGAGCACAGTTCCAACCGCGGCAAAGTTCCATCTAGGGCAGAGTTCCAACCGGGGCAGAGTTCCAACAAGGGCAAGGTTCCAACAAGGGCAGCATTCCTGTGAGGTTCTTGTTCCTTCCAATAAAGTTCATGCATTGTCGAACGTACTTCCTATAGAGAGTTATTAAGCTAGCAAATATTTAGATATTTAGAATCTTCACAATTCTACATTGGTAATGTTAAATGGAAAAAGTTCCAGTCGGGGCAGTGTTCCAACCGGGGCATAGTTCCAGCCAAGGTAGAGTTCCAGCCGAGGCACAATTCCAGGCGGGGTAGAGTTCCATGCGCGGCAAAGTTCCAGCCGAGGCAGAGTTCCAGTCGGGGCAGAGTTCTAGGTGGGGCACAGTTCTTGCAGCTCAAAGGTCATGACAAGGCACCATAACGAGTATTTGTGTACCAAGAATGGGTCTCGATCCTCAATGGTTGTATTTTTTCCCTGGCTGGAACTAGGATCAACATTGGATCCACTATCTTCTTTGTTGAGTTTTGTCCCTATTGCAATTGGATTTTTTGTTGATTTATAGTTCATCAGCCTAAACCTTTTTAGCACATCCTTAGCATACTTCATTTAACCCACAAAAATTCCTGAAACTGATTAGACAATTTAAGTACCAAGGAAGTATCTCATTAACCCTTAATTAGTCATTTCAAATTCTTGTTTCATAGATGATTTAAACTTGTCTACTAACATATTTTCTGTGAAGATCATATCATCCACATAAAAACAAACAATCAAGATTTGGCCTTGTTTATTAATCTTTGTATACAATGTGCACTCACTTCTACTTTTGTTCAAGCCATTACTTGCCATATATCAATCCCACTTTACCAAGCTCTAGGAGCTTGCTTAATCCCATAGAAATATTTCTTTAATCTATACGCCTACTCCAAATAAACTGATTAGACAATTTAACTACCAAGGAAGTATCTCATTAACCCTTAATTAGTCATTTCAAATTCTTGTTTCATAGATTATTTAAACTTGTCTACTGACATATTTTCTATGAAGATCATATCATCCACATAAAAACCAACAATCAAGATTTGGCCTTGTTTATTAATCTTTGTATACAATGTGCACTCACTTCTACTTTTGTTCAAGCCGAGAGGAGAGTTCCAGCTGAGAGGAGAGTTCCAACCTAGGGCGGAGTTCCAACCGAGGGCAGAGTTCCAGCCAGGGAAATATTGTCCCTCACAGGAACCCTGCCTCGATTGGAACTCTGCCCTGATTGGAACTCTGCCCCGATTGGAACCCTGCCTCGATTGGAACCCTGCCCCGGCTGGAACTTTGCCCCGCTGGAACTTTGCTCTGGCTGGAACTTTGCCCCGCTGGAACTTTGCTCTGACTGGAACTCTGCCCTTGGCTGGATTTTCTCAATACTGATTACTGTCAAATGATGTATCCACTCTAAGAGCAAAAATACTTTCACCTTCTCAAGAAGGGAGGAAATTATAGGCAAGACAACATCCACTAGTATTAGAAATGGAGTATCAACAACTCCAACGTCATTTCTGATAAATGAATCGAGATCATCTTCCCCTTTCAATCCATAAGCACAATGAGGTGGTTTTAGGTAAGCCATTGACAGGACAATGAAGCCATGTTCAGCCCATGGGAGGGTGACGGCGAAGGATGTAATGGCAATCCGGGGTGCAATGGAGGGTTGGAGAACGAGGTGACGGAGGAGCTGGTAGAACGACCGACGGGAAACAGGGAGGAAGGGGCCATCGATGGCCGGAGTGCCAGTGCGATGATTTTGTCCGGTTTGCCACTGGGCGAAATCGTCGCGTCGGTAGCTTCCTTGTCAGTGTACATCGTTCCAATTGTATCTCAATAACCATTCCTTACTTTAGGATTATCAATTGAAGGAACTCTTCTAGGCCTTTCCACATACCATTTTACTAGAACTCTGCCTGGCTGGAACTATGCCCTGACTGGAACTTTTCCCTAGATGGAACTGTGCCCCGGCTGGAACTTTTCCCATTCAACATTATCAATGTAGAATTGTGAAGATTCCAAATCTCTAAATATCTGCTAGCTCAATAACTCATAGGAAGTACGTTCGACAATGCCTAAACTTTATTGGAAGGAATAAGAACCTCACAGGAACCCTTCTATTGTTGGAACCATGCCCTTGTTGGAACTCTGCCTTGGTTGGAACTCTGCCCCGGTTGGAACTTTGGCCCAGCTGGAACTTTGCCCCACTGGAACTATGCCCTGGCTGGAACTTTGCCCTGCTGGAACTCTAGTCTAACTAGAACTTTACCCTCAACTAGAACTCTGCCCTAACAGATATTTATATGTTTAGATGTTTGGATTCTTCATAGTTCTACGTTGGTAATGTTGGATGCACATATCGATGGTTTGGTTAGAGTGGATACTTGACCATTGATAGAGTGCAAGCATTGTGCACTTACCTAGGAGGTTGTTACCTTATGTGGAAGGTTGAATAATCATCAGGTGCAAAAATGGGGGAATTGGTCACCTGATTATGAGGTACATGTTTCCACACAAGCTAGCACTCCTAAAGTGCAACGTTTTCACTTGGGTTTAGTTGAGATAAGCTTTTAGAAGTGTTCCCACCGGGATGTAAGAAACATCTTCTCTTTGCTTTAGATATTATTGGGTCCAATCACTTTGAAGAGGCGGAGTTCTAGCCAGGGTGAGGTTTCAACCGAGGTAGAGTTCCTTCCAAGGCAAAGTTCCATCCAGGGCACAGTTCCAGCCAGGGCAGAGTCCAACAAGGGCAGGGTTCCTATGAGGTAAGAGTTCATTTCAATAAAGTTCATGCATTGTCGAACATACTTCCTACAGAGAGTTACTGAGCTAGCATATATTTAGATATTTGGAATCTTCACAGTTCTACATTGGTAATGTTGGATGGGCAAAGTTCCAGCTGGGGCACAGTTCCAACTGGGGTACAGTTCCAACTGGGGCAAAGTTCCAGCCACGGCATAGTTCCAGTCGAGGGTAGAGTTCCGGTTGAGGGAGAGTTCCAGCTGAGGGCAGAGTTCCAGCTAGGGCATGAATGCCAGGGCAGAGTTCGAGCCAGAGCAGAGTTCCAGCTGGGGAAAAGTCACAACTCCCTCTAGAAAACTTAACACCACCATTGGCCTATCATCTAGGGTTTGACGAAGACAACCCTTTCCATATGTAAGAAGATGATCTCAAGCGCCCAACACTCTTTCCAT
Source organism: Pseudotsuga menziesii (assembly GCA_001517045.1). Lineage (NCBI taxonomy): Eukaryota > Viridiplantae > Streptophyta > Pinopsida > Pinales > Pinaceae > Pseudotsuga > Pseudotsuga menziesii. The sequence goes on from LPNX010447966.1 coordinate 81,291, forward strand.
ACTTTTAATCTCATTGCATTCAAATTGTTTGAAGGAATGTAAGCACAGGGATATATTCCAGACATCGTAAGCTTCAATAGCCGCATCAAAGGGATTTGCAGGAATGACAAAATCGAGGTTGAGGTCAAGATTTTCATCCAAATGATGAGCAAACAACAAGCTCCTAATATTGTTACATATAATACCCTAGTAGATGGGTTCTACAAGACAAATAAATCCAGTCAGGGTAGAGTTCTAGTCGGGGTGGAGTTCCAGCAGGGGCAAAGTCATATCTCCCTCTAGCAAACTTAACACCACCATTGACCTATCATCTAGGGTTCGACACAGTCATAGCTCAGCTAGGATAGGGCACCATAGTCATGCTACAACAGTCACAGTTTAGCAGAGAAAGGGACACGACAACTACAGTACAACAGAGAAGGGACACATTGTCCCGTATCGACAGAGAATGTACACACCAAACCAGGGACCCTACATGCATCAACCTGCTTGGTCCTAGACGAAAAATCATAGGAGACAACTAGGGGCCCTTTATGATGATGAAGATTGAATATGTGGACTTCAATATTAACAAGTATGGTTTACAAATTTAATCTTGTAAGTTCAATTATCATTGTGGAAGATCACACCCAAATCAAAGATGGATTATGAAAATGGTTTTTTAAGCTCTTCATCTTGACCAATGCTATTACCATGTGCATGTGGGTGATGAACAATATCTTGTGCATGTTGGTGTTTGTATACATGGATGATACCATTGTCTACAATTGTACATGGGAGGAATCCCCGGAGCATGTCTTGACCAATGCTACTACCATGTACATTTTCCTAATGAACAATATCTTGTGCATGTTGGTGTTTGTATACATGGATGACACCCTCATATAAAATTGCACATGGGAGGAATACTTGGAGCATATGCAACAAGTCTAGCTAAATCTTTAGCGTTAGAATCTCCAAAACTCACCTTGATAGGTGTCCCTTTGTGATGATGAAGATTGAATATGTGGGCTTCAATATTGACAAGTATGGTTTACAAAGTTAATCTTGTAAAGATCAAAGATGA
>LPNX010447966.1:82618-149099 GCA_001517045.1 Pseudotsuga menziesii
ATCGAAGCACCAGCTCCACTTTACCAACTTTTTCCATCCCTAATATCAATGCATGATTCAAGATCAAGATCTATGCTTAGAGTTTGCCATGGGAGTTTTCTTCGTGAGCACCCCAACTATTTTCACTTAGATACTTTTGGTGATATTATGCACTGGTACTTTGCATACAATGAGGAGTTTTGTGCCATTGTTCAAGAAATTTGGTAGTAGTGTCATTACATCCTTGGTAAGGAGACAATTATACAATTTGATCATAGGCCTCTTCCATTCTTGCCAAGGTGGAGAAATATAGGCATAAGAAGTGGATGTCATATTTGTAATAGTGTATTTGGTTATCAATCACAAGCATGGTTGTGAGACTAAAGTTGCCAGTTGCCAAAGACAACCTATGACTTCTACATTGTCCACTATTCCAATATACTCATTGACATAATTTAGAAGTTTTAGGCACCATTATATCCAATAAACCAATCTACAACTATCTTTAGAAGGCCAATGGATTGAAGAATAACATTTAACTATTCTTCCATGGAGACTATGCTCCACAAAACATCTTGTGCTAACAATTTAAATGTGAAGTACATTGTTCTAAAGAAATATTCCATCACAATGCACAACAATTTCTTTGGAACCAACATGGATCAAGATAGCAATCAATAAGTATTAAGCAAGGCAACATTAAATGCAATATATACTTCGACATAAACCATGGACTAAAATGCTTCAAATATAACAAATCATATCCTAGTGTATATTGCATTTTGCACTCCCTGAAAGCATATCCTAGTGTACATTGCATTTTGCACTCCCTTACACGATCCATAATTGCACATTAAGATGTCAAAAGACCATATTAATTCCTATACACTAGACATCATCATTAATACAACATTTTACACACATAGGTTATATACTCATTTGTTCAATCCATTATAGGCTTGGGACTCTATCAATTTGGATTTATTTTAAGTTTTCCCTTTACTAGGCATAATAATCATTGCATATTTGGTGTTATTGATTCTCAATTCTAAGAAATGAAAAGTACATTTTTCTCTTTACATGTTTGGTCCCATTTTTATCTTGCTTCATCTATAGTATTTAATCATGATTTTCCCATATCAATTAGTTTTGGAAAATCTCTTTGGTCTTTGCTTCATACTCAACTAACATTTCTATTGTTTTCATCCATATGGTGTGGTGGACAAATATTTCCATGCTGTGATCATGGACAAACATAAATTGGTAGCCACACTCATGTAGTCAATCTCCTTCATATATACAATCATGTTCATGCTCACACATGGAAAGAATGCATTTGCTCTTGATATTTAGCCCTATAATGGAATGTTCATGCTTACACTTTGGAAAAATGGAACTCGTCTAATTTTCACTTAACACTATATTGGAATGTATTGGAAAGAATGCATTTGTTCTTGACATTTAGCATCATAACTGAACCTGTCTAAAAGAATGCATTTCCTCTTGATATTTAGAGCTATGAATTAATTGAATAATACCATCTTTGCTTGAGAGTATAAAATAATTCTCAAGCATCATCAACCCACTACACCTACTTATTAGTAATTTAAGCATTCTCAAGCTACCAATGTCTATACACTCACTTATACTATAATCACTCTCAAGCTACCAATGTCTGTACACCCACTTATCAGTGATTCAAGCATTGTGAAGCAACCAATGTGTTACTTGTGTAAAGTGCCACAAACTTGCTTATTATAACACAATAACCAACTTTGACAACTTACATTTTGTTGATCTTCAACACAGGCTGATCTTCACCTCACCACTTGTTAACCTCCAACGTTTATCAATCTATCTACAAGTAAGCGTAAACTTGGCAATTCTCCTTGTTTGCAAGTCTCTTTCGCTCCCATCTTATTGACACTATGCTACTTTTTTATGGGCATGTACCTCATCCTAACAACTCCCTAAATGCTCTATCCATCCAATCTATTACTTCTAATTCATTCTCTTTTAAATCAATTTTCCTACCAATTTACAACACCTATCACCTTATTAATCCAATTCACATAAAAACCAAAGCAATCATTCCTCCTTTTGACCAGTTACCTACATATTACAACCATTCCAATATCTACACATTATTCAATCTAGATCTACCTCCACACTCCCAACAACCCATCGTCAATCTGAAATAAATCTTGTAACTAATGGTGAAAAAAATAATGACGGAACTTCCTCAATATTTTTTAATTTTACATTATATATTTTTCGATCTATTTTAATGAAACAATTTGAAAATTTACGTTGTATGCTATATATTATATTGCAGATATTGCTCATATTTATTTATCAAGGTAATAAATTAAAAAATACAAAAGCTATATAATGACAATAATTTGCAATCGATATTTCCATGCATGCATGTCTGCATGTGTTTCAGTGCGTCGTTAACCCTGAAGTTGCAGGCATATAAATCTCATTACGTTTTATCGCCTTTGTTCAATCATTTTTTAAAGAATTTATGCCACTATAACCAATATCTATTTAAAGAGATTAATTCTACATTAAGTCCATCATGTGGGAATATATGGATTCTTAAATGTTTTATCTGTGAAAGTTGGTACATGCAAAAACAAGACAAATTTCAGGATCCAAGAAGATTTGCTCAAGTTATTCGAAATTTCTATTGACCTGCATTCCTATGTAATACTGGATTTATGAGAAAACCTTCACTTTCATAGTAATCCCTACTTGCAAGGTTGCATTAATCACGCTGACTCGTACATGTTTGTAGTATTATTTTACATTATTATTCATTTTTTGAACCCGATGAATAACCTCCATAGCAATATCCAACAATGCAAAACAGTATTTGGTCCGAAATACCCAAATCCCTATTAGCAAATTTAGCAAATTTATGGTAGATACTCTATTTAAAATATAGGTGGGCTAAATTTTGTTAAAACAACACGCAGAAATTAGGCCCATACCTGCACCAAACTTACATTGATCACACTTACTGGTACATGTTTGTAGTGATATTTTTCCATGATTGTGCCTTTTTGAACCTGATGAAAAACTCCATAGCAATAGCTAGCAAGGTAAAACAGTATTTGTCGACAATACACAATGCGTGTTAACATATTTATGGTAGATACTCTATTTAAAGTATATGTTGGTAAAATTTTGTTAAAACTTTAGCATGCTGAAATTAGGCCAATAACATATTCCAGATTGCAGCAATACGCATTAAATATAAGCCATATATGAATATGTTCTGCTAAAAAATTTGAAGGCTCCATTTAGAATGACCACTCATAAAACTGTATACAAATAAAGAAAAGCCATAAACATTCAAGCATAATCTTTTTACAGATTGCATCTAACTGCCATAGTACATAATATTTACAAGCACAACACTAATGCAATTTGCCTTTTCTTACAGTAAGAGAAATCCACAACAATAACACTTGCAGTTGAATATCTAAATAGAAAATAACATATTCAATGACATACAACACTAAAAGTTCAAATGGCCCTAGGATGGATTTGATTATGCACATTCAATCAAAATCTGTACATGAGCAGGATCCAATGCTTGTACTCAATATACTTTCCACATTGTTGTCTGCACTGGAGATAGGAAAACGCCTAAGCTAGATGGCCATGAGTCAGCAAATGAATTATCTGAGAATCCAATTTTATTGGACAAATTGTTAGCAAATATGGTGGTGTTTGTTATAAGGAGGCTGGTTGGATTTCAGGCCAGAAACACCACAAAATCCGTCAGTAAAACCACCAAGAGCTCTGCGTGGAGCATTAGTTCCAATAGCCTTCTGACAGATAGGCTCATCTAGATCTTTTTTCTTAGTAACTTTCAAATTCAGAATACCTGATAAAACGATTCTGAGATTTAGCACTTGTTTAAGTAGAGCCAGCCTCAAGAATTGCTCATGAGGACCATTTCCAGTTACATCATCCAAGAGCAATTGGGACAGTGAGTTAAAGAAGCTACATCCACATTCTCGGCCTAAAACAAAAGCGATAAGCATCCCAATTGCGTGGCCAACGAAAAGTAACAGAAAAATAATTGGAGCTTCGCTATCGCTACCCTTTGCCAAGATGGCAGAAACTTTCATTCCCAAACCAATCGCTCTTGAGGAGTAATAATTTACAACGGACATTAAAAAAAAACTCAGAACACATTTAACTACCACAATTACATCTAGATAACCAGAATGCACAGATAATAAGCACCTATGCACATAAAGTTGGGATTATTCTGATCATCAATGACGCTCAAGAGAGTGACTGTATTGAAAGAATTCACAACATGCTACAACGCCCACAAGAGAGCGTGCTTGGCTTCTTTAGACCCGTTCATTGCCACAATCACTCTATTCCTGGAATTCGAACTCACCTTCTCCCCAGAAAATGTACCCGAGCCCTTGCTGCTGCTCAGCTGTTGCGGGATCGAACCCCTGCATCGCATTTTCGAAACCCCCTCCGACTCTCTCACTTCTCCAGCATCTTGCGAGTCAGGTCTTCCAGTATTTCTGTGAAGGGAGAAACATGAAGAAAGGAAATGGTGGAAGCAGTCATAGGTGCGGAATCTGCTGTGTTGAATATGATGCGAGAAGGTAGGAATTTGAAATCATTTTCGCTTTTGGAATATGTGTTATCCATATGTTCGGAACCTGTGTGTTTCTGTTTATTGTAATGGAGAAGTGGTCGGAACCTGTGTGTATATGTTCATTGTAATGGAGAAGAGCAAAAAAAACGCAATGGAAAAGAGCGAAAAAACCCAGGGGCTATCAAGCTGCTGAGTAACTGTCGGAGGGAGTGGGTGGAGTTTGAAGTTTGAATCATAGCGGGATCGGGAAGCCCGAGACAGAGGGAGTGGGTGGAGTTTAATTGCAAGGGTGGGGTGGGACGTCGAGGAGGTGGAGACGGCGACTGACGGTGGAGGGTGTAACGACGACGGGAGCGCAACGGAGGGACTGCGAACGGGGTGGCAGCGAGGTTGAGTGAACGGGAGCCGGGCAGTCAGGTCCGGTGGTCGGAGGGCTGGCGCGACGATTGCCGCCGGGAAAAATCGTCGCGTCAGTAGCTTACTCCATAATATAATAGCGTTGAATACATATTGTTGATATAGCATTCAATACATTACTGTTGAAGACGTACTGCTGATCTGTTATACATGCCTATGAATATGTAACACGTCAATCAATCATATATAAATCATATCAAATTGGCCTCACATAAATTCCACTAAAATGTTGCGCACACCAGGGTTGGAATTTGACGAATATTTTTACAAACCGTAGTTTGAAATTTGAAATATGGGTGAAATGTCATTATAAGTCAGGTAAAGTAGTAGGATTTTAGTTAATAAGTGTTTAGGAGGTGGTAGGTAGTAGCTATTAGGTATTTGAGGCTGTAACTAGGTAATGGTTTCCAGTTGGTGTTAAGTAAAAATATTAAATCTTAGGTATTTGAGGCTGTAACTAGGTAATGGTTTCCAGTTGGTGTTAAGTAAAAACATTAAATCTTTATATATGCGTTTGGCCAGATGCTAGACTTTACGTGCCATCAATTAGAATACCAATCCATTTTACCAATATGTTGTTGTTTCCCCATTTTTGTGGATTTGGTTACTAGATTATGGATGATTAAGAGTTTGTTTTCTATGAAAGGGGAATTGCAGCTGTCATTGCTGCAGATTTAATGGTCAATGGTTAATTAACTGGACACGGTCATCTGCAATTTGATCCATGGCCAAGGCCAAGTATCAATGCTGGTAAATTCATGGCCAAGAACTAGTGCAAGGGCTTAGGCTGCTGGCAATGCTCTCAATAGAATAGAGACCCTACTCTCTAATGCCTAGAAAGTTTTTTTATCCATTCAACCAGCACCTGTTATTTAATTATTTCTAAGACTATGTAAGGCAATGTTAAAAGTTTAGGGAAGGTTTCATTAAGGATAATCCCAACACCTCCCAAGCTGGTGCTTCGTGGAACCATATTTAATGTTAAATCACTGTCTATTTAGGCAGGTGTTCGTAGTGGGAAGATCACATCGATCCAGTATTCAACTAGTTAAAATTCCTAAGTCCTTTTCGGTTTGTTTCTTGTGGGCTAAAACGTTTACTTAAGAAGAATTTGAAACCCTAAAACATAAAAAAGAAAATTAATATAAAAAATAAGATTAAAGTGAAATTCCAACCATGTTGGGCTGTTCCACATTTAACTCAAGTTTCGGCCGCTATGAATTTCGTTTACTTTTTCGCGATCGTTTATCATTTTTTTGGTAATTTCAGCAAAGGAGGATTGCCTCTTAAAATTTTATCAGATACTCCAAATCACAATATAAATAAACACTATAGATATCAAATGTTACTGCTCTGCTGACCACCAGATTTAAGCAACGTGTTTTAGTGATTACATGGGTTTCCAGCAAAATTACGTACGAGACAGCACTGTCACAAATGTCAGGTTTTCTGTTATATTAAATTTATATATGTTTATGAGATATTTATGTTTGAACTTATGTTCCAGTTTTGGATTGTAGTTTTTATTATTGTTATTTATAATTAAAGTTATAAAAAAATAAAAAATATATCATATTAAATTGAATTTAGTGTGAAAGGTTAAAGTGTAATTTGTATAGTGTCTAGTTTTATAAGAAAAAAAATTAAGGCAACGCCATCTCATGCTTTATGCTTTATGACACATTGTTATAATTATAATAATCTCTAAATATCACAGTGATTTTCTTAATAAGCATTATATTAAAACAAAAATAAATATGTAATTTTATAAGAGGAATTTAAGTTTATTATGAGCATAGATCCAAATCTTAGGTTCTATTAAGAGTCCATATATAACCATTTTTTATTATTTAAGGCCCATATATAATAATTTTACTATTAATATTTAATATTATTTATAGCCAACTTATAATATTTTTTATTTTGATAGGAACCAACATTACAACTTCTCCCCCATACATGGTTTTAAAACCATGTGCAAGGCCCTCCTAAAACCATGGGTTGTTTAGGAGGCTTTGCACATGGTCTTAAAACCATTTGCTCTCCTAAACCATGTACAATAAAACCATGCGTTGTTTAGGAGGCTTTGCACATGGTTTTAATTTTTTATTGTTTGGGGGGTAATTAAATTTTTTATTTTTTATTGTTTTGTTAGGTAAGAACATTACAATTTAAATTTAAATTTTTTAAACTGAATCCCCTAAAATTTTTTTCCATGGGAGATAATTTAATTTTTTATTTTTTATCATTTTGTTAGTAACAAACATTACAACATCTCTCCCATACTCAGAAATGCCATGGAAAAAAGCAATGCCGAGATATCTATGAGGGACATCTTGCAACATTTGTCATGAGGGAGATCTTGTAACGTGTGTCTATATTATGTCGGCCAAAAAGAATATTGCTGAGTATGGGAGAGATGTTGTAATGTTTGTTACTAACAAAATGATAAACAGTCAAAATTTAAATTATCTACCATGGAAAAAAGCAATGCCTATAACCTTATTACAAACCATAAACTGAATCCCCCACAATAACATGTGATTGTAAAACTATGGATGAACAAGAATCACAAGCATTAGGATAAAAACAACAATGCATCCAATAAGTTAATATGACACATATCTAGATCACAGACCCTAAACTGAATCCCCCACAATAACACGTGATTGTAAAACTATGGATGAGCCAAAATCACAAGCAGTAGGAGAAAAAAAACAATGCATCCAATAAGTTAATATGACACATTTCTAGATCTTGCGAATCATGCTAAGAAGCTTGACAATTGTAAGTTTCTTGATTGCATATGATCCAACCACACAATGCATTATGATGCATGCATTTCTAACCTTGGCGTACTTGGAGATCTCACCTAGCTTGTAGAAAGTGTTAGGGTTAACCTTGACTTGAGATCGAGTCAAAGGTGGTTAGGTCTAGCACATGGTTTCGGCACATGGTTTGTTGCAGCCCATGGTATTGTCCCATGGTATTGCATGTGTTAACCTTGACTCGGGATTGAGTCAAAGGTGGTTAGGTCTAGCACATGGTTTGTTGTAGCCCATGGTATTGTCCCATGGTATTGCATGTGTTAACCTTGACTCGGGATTGAGTCAAAGGTGGTTAGGTCTAGCACATGGTTTGTTGTAGCCCATGGTATTGTCCCATGGTATTGCATGTGATTAAGCCTTTATAAGGCTTGAGGAGGCTCCATTGTAAAGTAGACCTGGAGGTGAGCGGTGGCTAGCTCATTTGGCCCGGATGGCCGGTTTTGGCCATGTAATGAAGATCTTCATTGGTGTTGGTTTTCCCCGCATGGGGTTTCCAGGGTATATTGTGTGTCTATATGTGGTTTCTTATGATAATGTTTATTTCTCGCTCATTATTATGTTAATGTTGCTCATTTTTACCTAACAACTGGTATCAGAGCCATGGTTTGGCTTGGTTATGCTCGTTGGTATTTCTATGTTGAATCAAATTGTGGGGTGCATGTTCGGTGGTACCCGACACCCTAGCAGTAATTTTTTGGTCCATGTGAAACTTAGCCGTAGGCAAGTTTGGATTTCTCTGGATGCTAAAAGCACAAGGTATCCCTCTTATGCGCAAAGAAGGGATGTTGCATCAAATGTGGAATGAACCACTAGGTAGGTACGACGGTGGCAGGTGTACTCGTAGCCTAGCTTGATGTGGATCGGAGAGGTTGAGTCTTCGATTGCGGGAGAAATGTGAGATGGTTTAATCTCGGTTTTGGGACCAAGATTGATGAGCCATGTATGTGAAGAGAATTCCTAGAGAACTGGCGGTTACAGCGGCCGATGACCCATGTAATCCGGTAGATGGATTTTTCTTTATATGGACATCAATGACAAAGTTTGGATATAGGTACAAAGGGAGCATGGAAAAAGACGAGCACGGAAGCGAGCATGGAAAGCGAGAGGATGAAGTAATGGATGGTGATGGTGTAGTCACCATGAAGGCACATGAAAAAAAAAATGTAATGGAGCGGTTTGCATGTAAATGGGCATATGGCTGTAAGACCTAGCAAGGCATGCATACCCCTGGTAACTCACCGGTAAAGTCGGGAGATAGACCTAGGTGATAGGGGGGTGTATGTAAGATTCCTCGGTAAATATTTGAGGGGAGTTGGTGATTACTCCAATTCAAGTTTAAAGGGGGGATTGTTAGAGTTAACCTTGACTTGAGATCGAGTCAAAGGTGGTTTGGTCTAGCACATGGTTTGGGCACATGGTTTGTTGTAGCCCATGGTATTGTCCCATGGTATTGCATGTGTTAACCTTGACTCGGGATTGAGTCAAAGGTGGTTAGGTCTAGCACATGGTTTGGGCACATGGTTTGGGCACATGGTTTTTTGTAGCCCATGGTATTGTCCCATGGTATTGCATGTGTTAACCTTGACTCGGGATTGAGTCAAAGGTGGTTAGGTCTAGCACATGGTTTGGGCACATGGTTTGGGCACATGGTTTTTTGTAGCCCATGGTATTGTCCCATGGTATTGCATGTGATTAAGCCTTTATAAGGCTTGAGGAGGCTCCATTGTAAAGTATACCTGGAGGTGAGCGGTGGCTAGCTCATTTGGCTCGGATGGTCGGTTTTGGCCATGTAATGAAGATCTTCATTGGTGTTGGTTTTCCCCGCATGGGGTTTCCAGGGTATATTGTGTGTCTATATGTGGTTTCTTGTGATAATGTTTATTTCTCGCTCATTATTATGTTAATGTTGCTTGGTTTTAACCTAACAGAAAGGATTGGTCATGAATAGCAACCAAGATAGACGCCCCCATGAACATGAGAACATGATAGAGAATTTTGGGTAGTTGGACCGAAAATAATTACTATGTCTCCATGTCGAATGTTGAGCTTTTCCAAACTAGAACCCACCTTGCGATCAATCAAATCTGCCTTTGCATAGGAGTAAATATTCATGGTATATCCATGTACAATGCATGGCATGTTAGTGAATTCCATGGATTTCTCATTCAAAAATAAATGGTCGCTAGTGTTGCACCATGATCCATAAATGAAGGAGAGTCGAGGCATGATCTAAAGCCTGCGATATTATTGACCCAGGCATAATTTGCTCATTTGATTCAGGGATTTGAATACAATACTTCTTACAATCAAATTTCGGTGAACCATTTAACTTGTGTTTGCAAGATAGTTCTACAACTAGAAATGGGAAGCAAATAATAGCTTAGGCATTGTTAGAACAATATCCCATTATATGTATGCCATGGACCTGAATGTTGTTCTACCTAGTGTTATTTGGCCTCCTAGTGCCTAGTCTAGTGTTTTGGACCATAGCTCTTCACCTTTGGACCAATTAGACTAGAGATACATCCATGAAACCTTGTTTGTCCACTTTTGGACTCATTTCCTTCATTTAGGCCATGCGCCCCTCTATACTTCATTTATGAGGTATTTATCACATTTCCCTATTTTTAGGAGCTGGAGTGCACCCTCTTGATGATCTGGTCAAACATATGTATTAATGACCACTACTTAGCCAACTAATCATCTCATGCGCCCTCCTAATGGATGTGTTCACACCTATTTGACTATCCTAACCTACTTTGGTCCCTATGATTCATTGAACCTCATTATGACACCACCTTTTGGTCCCTAATGTTCATTGAACCTCATTATGGTCCAATATAGGGTTTACACTTGGCCTTATGTCATTGATGGGTTAATTGGTCCAATCTAAGCCTACCATTTTGTGAGCCAATCACATTGCTTGGAATATTTTAGTTCCTTGCATGGGAGGCCTATCTATTGTATTGGTTTTTTCTCAATAAGTGCAATGGAAATAATGCTCTAGAGTAGTTTCTCTAGTTTTGTCTCTATATTCTTCTTATATTTTTATGCTATTTCTTGAAATATTCGAAGTGAAGTTGTTATGAATCTATATCTAGGTTGGATTTGCACATGACCCATAACAACATTGTGTTGTGATGTTGTGAAATCCAAATTTTACATGGTATCAAGGCTAGTCTCATTCATAGTAGTTTTCATATTATTTCTTAAGTGTTTTTTGCAAGTCATTGTCATCACCAAGAGTGCACAATATGGATCTAAATCCATCCATGATTATTACACCCTTCAACTAATTTGAAGGGAAGGCCCACATGATCATCCAACTTCGAAGTAAGGGTCTCTATAGAGTCACCATGGGGCTTGAACCTGAGCCAAATGTTGTTACCCAAAAAGCTAAGTGGTTCAATAGGCTTGATGAAGCTTATGGTTTTCTTTGTCTCTCAGTCTCTCGATATCTCCTTCTCCATCTTGAAAATGCTTCTACACCAAATTAAGTATGGTTCAAGCTTGAGTCATTGTTTGGGAAGCAAGATGAGATGAGAGGTCATGTATTGGAGAATGAATTGATCTCATTGAGTCCAAGCGGTTTAAAAACCATGGAAGAGTTTATATCAAAGTTCAAGAACCCAGTGCTTCAGCTAAAACAATGTGGCATTGAGAAGAAAGAGGAACATCTAATACTTTCCATTCTATCCAAACTAGGTCCTGAATACTCATTATTTGTGTCTACATTCCATTCACAAAGCTTGTTGTTTGAAATTGGAGGATTCCCTCATTGGATGCATTCATAGATTCACTCACCAAAGAGTAAGATAATATTGTGAAAATGGGTTCTTTGTGTTCTTCATAGGACCATGTACTTACTTCTCATGGATCTACGAAATTCAGAAATGCTAAATCCAAAGGAAGGAAAAATATGAGGGAGAAGAAGCATTCAGATGAAGAAAATTCAAGTTATACTGACGAGGATTCAAAATCCAAAAAGGTGAAGAGCAAGAGAGAGAAACCCAAGTGTGGTTATTACACAGGTTGTAATGATATGAATTCTGATATACAGATCATATCACTAATATTTCTGCAATATTAATTAAAATTTATGATATGAAATTTGTAGACACTCGGTAAATTTTAGACTAGGAAAATAAGGTTTTTTTGCTCAGAAATTCATATGTATGGAGACAGGAAGAGGGAAGAAAGAAAAGTAAGTTTCAAAATAGTGAATTCATCTTCCCTGACACATTTATATTGGTACAATTTAGGTTTCATATCCCTATATGTGGAAACTTATTCCCATGCTTCTAGGTCACCCAACCGTGAAACTAGGAAGACTTATTCAGTACTTTCGACCAGGGGCTTGGGGAAAAGAAAAAATATGTTGTATAACATTTATACAACAAAAAATAAGGTTCAGGATAGTTCAGGTCAGTTCTAGAGTGTTTGGGAGAGTTTAGGAGTCATTTGGGAAAATTAGGCAATTTTGGCCTAAGGAAGTCCTGTGCAATGCAGGCTACCAAAAAATTGCAGGTCCTCAACGAATTTTTGACATGAAAGTATGTATGTATAGAGGGGTCTATCAGTGACACAAAAATACTTGCAGAATTGAAATTGAGTGAATGGAACTCACATAATTGAAGAAATAGCTGGACTAGTCAAATTTAACTAGTGATGTAGCTAGGGTGCACAATTTAGCATGAAATTTGTAACATAAAAGTATCAAACATGATAAATGAAATTTATAGATCCTAATAAAGCTTATATAAACATATTAAACCTTCCAAACTCATTCCTGTGACTATGGCTCAATTATTATTGCACTAGAATGCTCAAATCCCTCATTTTATTGATAAATCATGCTTATACATGGAAAAATGAATATGTAAGATTAGTGGAAAGTATGATGAAAGTAGTGACAGAGATTTAAAATAGTGTTTATAATATGATACATATAAAATGAAGTGTAATAACTGACCACTCCATAAGAGGACTCAAAACAATGGGCACGAGGCCCAAAATCTGACTATAGAATGAATGAGAATGTAGGTGAAGCTTGGGCTTCACTAGAGCTCAAATTTACTAAGATGGTGGCTGAAAAATATGATTGATATGATCTCACTAGATGATCATCATGCGATCCACATCTGCAATGAGAAAGGAATAGGAAAGGAGGAGTGGGGAAGGAAGGATTTGGGGCTCATCTCCCAAAGGTATGAGGTACAACACTCAGAAATATATGCTTCACATAAGCATGAACCAATAATTCATCAATCAAACTAGTAAATGGAGCTTGAATTCTCCTTTCATAGATATCTGGGTGACCTTCTTAGCAAGTATAAGAAATAGGTGACCTGTGAGAGAAAGTCATCCACCTAAAACCCTAACCCTAGCTAAGTCATGCGACCTCCTTGAGAAAATTGGAATGTAGGGGCCATGTGGATATGTTTTCCTTTCCAAGTCATCCATCTGACTTAGCAACTATTTTTGGGTACACAGGGTACTCCCAAAAGGCCAAAGACCTTAAGCAACTGCTTCACACAAATAGATCACAGATCAACACACCGATGTTTGTCATGTGGTTAAAACCCTCGAGAGGGAAATAGTCCACAGCCCCAACCAAATAGCTACTTGGAGCAATTTATTGTGCAAAATAAAGAAAGTTACATATGAGCTTCTCATAATCGATCAACTAGCCAAGGACCCTCTATGCTCTTTAAATAGAGATCATAGACCAATCGGGTGTTAAGCCATGGATCAAAGGTAGGTATGATCTAAGAGAAGTTGAACCGTCAGATGACTCTATGTCTAGAACATGTCATGACTGTCAGATTAGAATATTTACAAATGCATAATAATGCATACTAAATAAACACACTTTTAGCTAACGAATATATTACACAAGTTGATCTTAACTAACTCTTAAGTGTCTAAATATCCTAACATCCCCCCTTAAGAAAAACTTGGGATATGATTGAAGGATTTACAAAAGTGACACTATTAGGAGAAGGAAGGAGGCATTAGAGCCTATCCCTCTTTAAGGACACATTCATGAACTTCTAACATAGACCAAATTTTAGAAAACTTTGCTTCTGTAAGAGACTTGGTGAAGATGTCTGCAACTTGATCATCTGTACGGCGATAGAGCACTTCAATAACACTATCATGAACAAGATTTCTGATGAAGTGCATGTGTAGCTCAATGTGTTTGTTGTGCTGATGTAGAACTGGATCTTTGGCAAGCTTGATGGCACTTTGATTGTTGCACCAAAGTGGAGTGGGCTGCTGCTACTCGAATCCAAACTCTGAAAGGATATGTAGAATCCATAAAGCTTCCTGACTGGCATTAACTACGGCTTGATATTCTGCTTCTACTGAAGAAAGAGAAAGAGCTTGTTGTTTCTTACAAGCCCAAGTGACAGGTCCAAATCCCAGACTGAAAACATAACCTGCAGTAGACTTTCAATCATCAGGATCACTGGCCTAATCTGAATCAGTGAAACCAACCAACAAAGGTTTCCCCCCTATACTATAATGAATCCCAAACTAAATTGTACCTTGAATATATCGAAGTATTCTTTTTGTTGCTTTTGAGTGACTTTCATGAGGAGTTTGCATATAATGGGAAACATGAACAACGGTAAAGGAAAGTTCAGGACGGGAATGAGTCAAGTATAAAATACTACCAACAAGCTGACGATACAAGGTGGCATCTACTTCAGGGGAAGTACAAGTGGAAAAAAGTTTGACTCCAGAATGGAAGGGAGAAGGGGCTAGTTTACAATCTTCAATGTGGAAGCGACGAAGAAGGTCACAAGCATACTTAGACTGGGAAAGAAAGATTCATTCTTTGGTTTGCAAGACTTGGAGACCAAGAAAATAATGCAAATGTCATAAGTCTGACATTTCAAAATTTTGCTTAAGACTGGATTTCACATGGGTTATAAGTTTAGGGTCACTACCAGCAAGGATAAGATCATCAACATAAAGAACAAGTATAATGAGATGGTTTCCTACTTTCTTGGTATAGACATTGGGGTTAGAATGGAATCTAGAAAAACTAGTGTCAATGAGAAGGCTATCCATTTTGGCATACCAAGCTCTAGGAGCTTGCTTAAGGCCATATAAGGATTCTTTAAGGAGACATACAAGGATAGAGTTATCCTGAACATATCCAGGAGGTTGTTCCATGTAAATTCCCTCCTGTAAATCACCATGTAAAAAGGTAGACTTGACATCCATTTGATGGACTTTCCAGTTATGTAAGGCTGCAAGGGAAAGAACAAGGCGGATGGAATTCATTTTGTGACAAGAGAAAAGGTTTCATTATAGTCAATCCCTTCAACTTGGGAAAAACCTTTGGAAACTAACCTTGCCTTAAGTCTTTCAACACTTCCATCTGATACATACTTAGTTCTATAGACCCATTTACATCTGACAAGTTTTCTTCCTTTTGGAAGAGGAACAAGATCCCAAGTATCGTTCACCATTAAGGAACAATATTCTTCATCCATAGCTGCATCCCAATATGAATTACCTGAAGCTTCTGCAAAATTTTCTGGATCATGATTCTCAAAAACTTGAGCCAAAAGAGAAGAGGCTCGCTAAAACTAAGAACGTGTTCGATGTTGATATCTAGGATCACCAGCTGCTTCACATGTTGAATGGACCCATCGATAAAGTATTGGTGCTGGTGCAATTGGAGGAACATGAGCAAGTAGAGGTGGATTTTCATCCTCACTGTCATCATCAAAAACTGGAGTTGGAAACCTGTCAAGGAAGTTGGAAGAAGAAGAAGAAGGCACAATCACCGAATTAGGCTTGCAAGCCAAAGATGGCACACCCGCCAAGTTAGGCTCACAGGCCAAGATATTTTCATCAAATTTAACATCTCTTCTAATGATTATATCATGTGAATGGGGTTGAAGAAGTCTAGAACCTTTTACATCTTCAGAATATCCAACAAATCTACACTTTTCACTTTTAGGCTGCAATGTTTTCCTTTTTTCATCTGGAATGTGAGCCCATGCTTCACAACCAAACACACGAAAGTGACTTACATCTGGTTTAATTTTACTCCATGCTTCTTCCAGTGTTATACCTTGTAAAACTTTATTGGGTGTACGGTTAACTATGTAATTTGCACAATTTATGGCCTCAACCGAATATTGAAGACCGTTGAAATATTGTAACTTTGAAGAATATTCTATATGTATCTTTTTGTGGTCCCCGATGGTCCTACCGGGAGAACCACTTGTATTACATTGTACCCTGATGCTCCTAATCGAAAGAACTAATAAGAGTCATGAGGTAGTCCCCTCTAATTGTAAAGGTGGGTCATTAGCACCCCAGTGTGGTTACTTGAGCCTACATGTGTAACTCGAGCCTACATGATTTAACTCGAGCCTACATGTCAAATGAGTTAACTTAAGTGAACGGATGAATATAAATAGAGGTGTAGTGCTCCTCATTTGTGACACACACACACTCTCACTTGGGTAGCGCATTAGTGGAGAAGAGAAGTAGATGGAGAAGGAGGAGGATCAAGCTTTGATCTCCTTGCTGGTTTTATCTTTTATCTTTTTGGGGCATCTATATTGAGGAAGATTTTGCTGGGTTTTTCCCTTTAGGGTTTTTCCAAGATAAATCTGTGTGTTCCTTTTTATGGTTGTGCTTGTCTATCTTTCAGTGATCCTGTTTATATGCTTTTGTCATGAAAATGAAATGAAATACTCATGTCTTAGCTAAGCATATGAAAATTTAACATGGTATCAGAGCCACCCTGAAAAGAAGACATTATGCAGCTACAGAATCTAGGGCTTCTTAGTTTTTGGTTCTCTCTCCACAATTGATCAGCAAAATAAGGCTAGGCTGACTCTCCATTGAAGGGCGCATCTTTCTGTCGAAGCGGAATTCGATTCCAAGCATTTTCAGTTTTCGGTGCGGGAAATTAGGGCTTCTTGCAGAAGAATAATTTTTGAGTGAGCCCAGCATAGGATTTATCTCCTCATCAAAATCGAATTCTAGAGACCTGGATCAAGTTTTTTTGGTTGGGTGAAACTCCGGGAAAGTCAAACCCTAGTTTGACCCTAAGCTAGAAAAACCCTAAATACTAAAACTGCTAAGTTTTGGTACATTCGCTATATCCCAATATTGGCGAAGGTTCAGGAGCTGAAAATTGTAGAGACCGAAGATAAACTCCTTCTGTACACTGTATCCAAAATTCAGCCTTATATTAGCTATATTCTAGGAGATATGATCCCTCCAAGTTAGGGTTCTGGCCTCTTCCAGAATTCATCCCTAAATAGGACACCTGGGGAAAATTTCTATAGCTTGGGCTACAGAGGTCCAAATAGAATTCCTGAAGATGTTCCACAAAGGGAATGGATTTTAATTTCTGTGGTCCAAATTTCAGACCTAGAATATGAAACAGTGAAACATGGCATGCTGTACAACTTCGCTGTTCTGAACAGTCATGTAACAGGTCGCCTTTGGAAAAGGATCATAAATCCAAATTGGCGAAACCAATTTTGATGAAACATGTGGTGTTGGATCAGGGACATATGAGATTACCTTAGTATGAAATTTCAGACATAGAGGGGTAGTAATTGCGGAGATATCATAGAAACAGTGATAGGAATTTCTGCAGAAGCTGAATCATCTGATTTGAAAGGTGAAGAATCAAGATTTCCAGAATCCAAGTACATCAGTCAACTCACCTCATTCAAGCACATCTCCTGGTAAGGTCAGTTTCTCCTAGTATCTGTGCCATGTACATTCTTGAGGGAGGATTTTCCCCATGTGGTTTTGCTTCTTTCCTCATTTTTTACATGGACAAATAAATTGTTTTAAAGGGTGACCTTAAGCCTTGTTTTCTGGGCCCTATTTTTTCTTGCTCACTACCATTTTTGTCTTATGGGAGCGGGGTGTTAGAAAACTATTCCCATCATATGTATGCCATGGACCTTCATGTTGTTATACCTAGTTTTATTTGGCCTCCTAGTGCCTAGTCTAGTGTTTTGGACCATAGTTGTCCACCTTTGGAGCACTTAGACTAGAGATACATCCATGAAACCTTGATTTTCCACTTTTGGGATTCTTTCCTTCATTTAAGGAGTCAATGAACCCCTCTATGTTTGATTTATGAGGTATTTATCACATTTCCATGTTTTAAGTAGATGGAGCACGCCCTCTTGATGATTGGTCAAACTTGTGTATTAATGGCAATTACTTAGCCAACTACTCAACTCATGCTCCCTCCTATTGGATATATTCACACCTATTTGACTATCCTGACCTAGTTTTGGTCTCTATGATTCATTGAACCTCATTATGACACCACCTTTTGGTTCCTCATGTTCATTGAACCTCATTATGGCCCAATCTAGGGTTTACGCTTGGCCTTATGTCATTGATGGGTGAATTGGTCCAATCTAATCCTACCATTTTGTGAGCCAATCATATTTATTGGGATAATTGAATTCCGTCCATGGGAGGCCTATATATTGTACTGGTTTTTTCTTAATAAGCACAATGGAAATAATGCTCTAGAGTGGTTTCTCCAGTTTTGTCTTAATATTCTTCTTCTCATATTTTTCTGCTATTTCTTGAAATATTCTAATTGAAGTTGTTATTGAATCTAGATATAGGTTGGATTTTAACACAACTCAAAACATTTTGTTGTGATGTTTTGCAATCCAAATTTTACAGGTGCTAATACAACCAATGATCTAATTGTAGAGACCCGAGGTTGATTACTAAAAACACAACCTATATCAAAGCCGCAACTACCATCTTGACTAATTGCGAGATGGTCTCAAATATAGAACAATGTGATGTGTAGCTTCCACCTAAGTTTTGAATCTCTATTCCTTCCTTCTTCCTTATATTTGAGCCATGGTGGACAAAGTTAAGAAATTATAGACAAATCACCAATATTAGTCCCATAAAAGAAGTATCCAAAGAACTTTCTAGAACTACTAATGAAGAGATCCCACCTAGATCTGGAAATCGGAGGAGCATCCAAGGCCAAGGAAAAGAAAGAATTGTGATCGAATGCTTAAATGAGGCAGTGGAAAAAGGGATATGGATAAGATAATAAAACAAGAAGGTAGGAAACACTTTCTATAATATGGGACTAACTCAGATCGTGAATGAGATTCCTACTAAAACATAAAATAAATCTATATTTTACCATTTTGTATCTTTACAAGAAGAATCCAGGTTTGTTTTTAGCAAATATGGAGAGTCTCCACATGGAATCCAATGAAATGACAACTTGGTGACAAGATGTACCGATCAAGTAGATAAGCATACCATCCTCCTAGCCTACATAAGCATAACCAGTTTTACTTACACTAACAAATATGAGATATGAACGTTCTTAGATTTTCTATTTGGAGTATGAATTAAAAGAGGGAAATGAGTGATAGCATAGACAATCTTAAGTACATATTTATTGTTGGAAAGGACCAAATCCTACGAGTTGTAAATCTTCCCTAAAATCTTTGCACGCTGAAAAAAGTTTACACCTCAATAGATGATCATGAGTTAATGCGAGTTTATTACAGTCTATTTTATTATAATGATCCTCTTCTTTTAACTTTTATATTTTCCATTTTTATTTAGGTCACATTTCTTTTATATTGATTTGATGAATGTTAAATATTTAATACATTGGTATCTTAGTTGATACCCAAAATGGTTTAGGGAAAAAACACAGAGAAATGTACCCTTCTAGGGATAATCAAGGGGAAGAGGGGAATGGAAGCCTGGGTTGCTTTAAGTCCTTGGATATAAAGATTTTGTGAGGTCTAATTAATAATACTTGGTGCATAAGTGAAATTAATAATAAGTTTATGCGTAATACCAAACAAAGAGAAATGAGAAACTATCTAACCTAGGTGCATCAATTCAATAAAGAAAAAATTAATGATTAAAGAAATCAATGGTGCAATATTTACAAATAAATAAAAAAGCTTCACACAACAAATGCTCTAAAAAGTAAACTTGCTGTAAAAATGCACCAAATTATAATTAATAACTTTCTAACATCTATGTAAGTTTAATATTCTTCTTCCAATACACAAAATGAATTATTTCATTTCACTTAAATTCAGATTTTTAAAAGCGTCATGAAAAATCATATTTGTTAATGCAATAATATTAATTAATGAATAGAAACTTTGTGGGTTGATCATTTAAAAAATTGACTTAATAAATTAAATTTACTGCGTCAAATATACGACTATGAAAAACTGTGTATGACATCTATTTATGTTTGAAAAAGAGAGCTTTCTCTCACGCACCTTCTCTTTGTTGATGATGTGATTCTATACGGGTTTGGCACTTGTGAAGAATGGATTGTCTTCAAAGTATTATTGGACACCTTTTGTGAAGCTTCGGGCATGTGCATAAATTCGGAAAAGTCTTGCTTTCTGTACAACAATGTTGATGATGGGTCCTTAATCAGAATCACCCGCTCTCTCCCCTTCAAGACTGAGCACATTTCTTCTGGTTTCAATTATCTTGGTTATTTTATAAAACCATTGGGTTATAAGGTAAAATATTGGTCTTGGCTCATCAAAAAGTTCGATAAAAGGATTTCCCACTAGTTTTTCCATCTCCTTTCTTTGGGGGGGGAGATTGGTTCTTATCAAAGTTGTTCTTACCAGCTTGCCGGTGTACTGGATTGCTTTAGTTCCATTACCTAAATCCATTCTTGGGAAACTAAAAAGCATGATTTTTGCCTTTCTTTGGGGCTCATCGAGGAACAAAAAAAAGTATCATCTTGTCAATTGGCTGTCATTGTCCAAACCCACAGCTCAAGGAGGTTGGGGCATCAAAAATCTCGAATGGTTTAGCACCTCTTTGAGGCTCAAAAGTTTTTGGCAATCCCTCTGCGGAAAGGGTATTTGGTTCAAAGTTTTATCAGTAAAATACTTAAAGAAGCGATCTGTATTGTCTTGGATCCGCAGTAAGGATTTTTTGGTCTCAGGTGTCTCTGTTATTTGGAAGGGATTCATCAGCTCTATTACATGGATGGGCAGTGGCTTAACTTGGCTTGTGGGGAATGGAGAGAGCATTAGAGTGGGTCTGGACCCAATCATAGGTATGGGCACTTTGTTTACTCTTCCACAGGATCTTCGTGACTATCTGGAAGATTATGGTATTATTACTCTGGCTCAAGCTAAGAACTACTTTTCGGATGCACGGTCCTATTGGCTCTCTGCAGCGGATTTGGAATTGGCTGGGGAATGGCACCTCTTATGGGATACTTATGTTAAGGGGTTGGAGTTTGGAAGGATCATACTAAGGACTCAACTAGACAGTCTAATGCATTTGCATCATAGTTACACAGGATCTATATCTACGGCTATTGCATATGATTGTATTGTGAGCCACTATTTGGAACATCTTCCTGAATTTTCTTTCGTTCACCAGATCCTTTGGAAATTAAACATACCTGAAAAGATTCGCTGCTTTATCTGGCTTCTTTTAAAGAACAAAGTTTTAACATGGGAATAGCTCAACAAACGTGGTATTCAAGGACCTAGCTTCTGTATTATCTACAAGAAAGGAGATGAAGCGACCCAGCACTTATTTTTGGATTGCTTATTTTCCAAGAGCACCTTTGATGCTGTATCTGAGCACTTTGGAATTCAATCCTTTAATAAATCATCTCTTCGCTCGTTTCTTGAGAACTGGTTTCAGTCACATCCTCTAGACTACACCAAGCTCTATTTTCCCCTCTTCGTCTTCTGGTCTATCTGGAAGCACAGAAATGGTTGTATATTTGAAGGAAATCTCCCATCTGTATATGTTGTCTTCATCCAGATAGATTCGCTCTATCACTTCTTCCCTGTGCCTAAAAAAAAGGTTAAACTCAGGAACATTGGGCTGCCTCCACCGATTACCTATCCATGTGGTTATTTTGATGGTGCAGCTACTGGGAACATTGGGGGAGCAGGATTTGTGTTGTATTTGAACAGCTCTCACTGCTTGTACTTCTCTCTGGGCTATGGTAGCAGTACTAACACTAGATCATAGTTATTGGCATTATGGGCCCTTCTCTCTGTTTCTAAGATTATGGGGATACCTTTAGGCTCTATTTTCGGTGATTCCCTTGTCATAATCTCATGGGCAACAAGAAATGGCTCACTAAACTTACCACATCTGAGTCATTGGTGTAATGACATAAGAGACATGCTGCTTATCTTTCCGGAAATGACCATGAAGCACATTTATCGTGAGCATAACCAGATAGCTGACAGTCTCTCTAAAAAGGCTCTTTCTCTTGAATCAGGATTCGAAAATTACATAGAATCTCTGAATGATATGGTCATTGACCATGGTAACTTTCAGCTATATTAGCTTATGTTGGGCATTAGTCCCCTTATATATTGCACATATCATTGTATGTCATTTGACATTTTATGGGATCATATCAGACTCGTGAAGAGACCCTCAATTCTCTTCTTATGCTCATGATTCATTTGCTTCAGGCCATTTCTGAATGCCAGCACAAATCTGATCTGTTCTTGCAGGAGTGATGATAAAAGCCTGTATTTTTACAGGCTTGTGGCCATATTGCCCATGTTATGATGACGGGGTCTCGCTACATTGATGATTCCCCATTGATTTGAATCCTTTGTTGATGATGCCAGCTCTGGCTGTTTGTACATGATGATCTTTGATTCAATAGAATAACAAGATCTGGTATTTTTTCCTTTGAAAAAAGAAAAAGAGAACTTTCAAAAGCCTAATAACTAAAGATAAAAAACAAAACAGTTTATATACAAGTTAACCACAAAAGTAAAAATAGTATTTACAATACAATATATAGTTTTTTGAAGTGAAATCACATGAAAGAATAATTAAATGATGAAAATATGAACAAGAGATAGGCCTGGATATGCCCCAAATGGAGTTTTTTTTTGTTGAACATTGGAATATGACAATAGGTATTTTTTAACCCATGAGAACAAGTGGCTTATGAGACCTTATGCCATTGTCAATGACTCAGACTCATCTAGGTGAAATTGTCATAGCGAGAGTACCCCCAATGAAATTGTCATTGTCAGGGAAAAATTTAAGGATCTATACTTGTTTAAAAGAGTATCTTACTAATTCTTAAAATGTCAACTGTAAAATATATGGTGATATTTTTTCTTAAAATATTTTAATTTCTATGGATTTTATATTGTTTGTATAATAATTTGGCGATTTTTAGAGTGAAAAAATTTTACCCATCAAAATTGGGCAAAACAGGCCTTCGAAAAATGAAAATTGGCGACTTTTTTTTTTAAAAAACCATTAAAAGTATCCCATAGGATAAATTTCGCCCCTAATCTTTTCCTTGGCCATGTAGTAACCTACATGCATGAAAACATCAATAATGCAAATACGTAACAGGAAAAAAAATACATGAAGTAAAACATAACATAGACAAAATGACACTCCGTCTTTTCCCCAGTGGATGGATGAACTTAAGACATAGTCTTACCTACCATGACTGCACTATCTAGGCCTTCGAAAATGAGCTTGAAAGGGAAAAAAAAACAATGGAACCTAGCAACACTTGTGTCTTACCTCTAGTGTGTGAGAGGTTTTTTAGTATCTTTGTCCATCTTTTAAAGGTTATCCATGCAGGTACGCGAAGTATGTAGGGGAAGGAAAGTATTTTTGGAAACTTTTACGAACTCAATGGTTGGGAATCTCTTCGGATTCATTTTTCTCAGTGTGCATCGGAATGAGGGTGATTAGAACATTTTGGTTTCCATGGAAGCTTGAAAATTCGTGACGATGTTTGATGTTTTGACACAGGCGGACTGCAACAACCAACATCCTTGCTTCGCCTTTTTCACGGAATGAAATGTTACAGATTCTTAAACCTATTAATGGAAATAAGTAGTTACTACCTATAAATATAAATTGATTTCCACAAATAGGACTATGAAAAATCCTACACAGCTTCTTACCATTCCTCCACTGTCACAAACAGTCTTTTTATAGTTCCTCAACCTCATGTTTGGGTAAAAGGCATGGATAACTGTCACCAACAATATTTTTATAGTTCCTCAGCCTCATGTTTGGGTAAAAGGCATAGATAGAATCTAGGTTATTTATGCTTCAAATTATCTGGTCTTAACCCTTTTTTCCTATCTCTGTGCTCATGCCTTGTTGAGGCTACCTGTGTAGTCCATTACTCAATTGTAATGCTATATGCATAAAATGTTAGGGTTAACGTATTTGTTGTTGCATGATGGAGGATTTGGCACATGTAATGATTCCATGTTGGCTCCTTACATTTTGTTTTTCACGAAAGACATGGACTGCTTCTGTGTTTTGAAAATCCATACACCTATGAGTCACATGCTCTTTATGTGTATGCAACTTCCAGGGACTCGCCCTAGGTTGGTGTGGGCCTATAAGCACATTCTAGTGGATGTTGTTAGTGTGTTTTTATCTCTCCAATAAAATGTGTGGCACATGGTTTGTGTGTGTAAGACATGGCATTCGAATTTTACCAATCTCTTGTTTATGGCATTAGCATTTTACCAATCTCTTGTTTATGGTTAGATTTTCCCACTACCTGTGATTGTTAATGGATTTTGGCAAAGTGTGGTAGAGCATTTTTTTATAATGATCTTTCCTTATACATTACTTTTGCTCAAACTATTTGTGTGTAGGGTTTCTTATGTTCTAGCATTTCTCTCCCCTCACGTCACCTCCACCATGTGTGTTCCATCTTTCCACCTCTCCCAGCTCTACCAATTACTCATTCCCTCTTGGAATTCGTTCCTTGGCCATGGTGTGGATGCAATTCTTGATTAATGTAGGATTCCATGGACAACCATAATCACTGGTGGACACCCTTTCTCAATTGTGTTTTTTTATTCTCCGTTATACCATCTCAATGACACGATATGCCATGGTTCCTAGGGCTTAGTATTTCCATGTGTATCTTTCCTTCCTTTTGTTTATTTTTTATTTTGATAGGGTTAGTGAAACGATTGGTTTTAATATTAAGAAATGGAAAACATCAATGAATGTAATGAAGGGTATACAATGGGTAAAGAAAATGAAATTGAGCAAGAGATGAAGGGATAACGGGAAATAGGGGAGGGTGTAATAGAAAAGGAAGTATAGGGACACTAAATGTAGATGGTAAATATTAAAGGAAAAGGGTCATCTAGTTCTAAGGGGAGGGAGTATGTTTTATTTTTTGTAAATGGTGGACATAGGATTTTTTTCTCTAGGTTGTACACTCGAGGATATTTTTATTAACTTTATGAGCATATACGTAATGAGAATGATGATGGACGGGTGTAACTGACTATTTATCAGAGGACATGAATTTGGATGATTTCATTGTCAAGACGATACATCTTTAAAATATCGAAACTCTAATCAAATGCCAAAAGGTTCAAATGGAGACTGTTTTTCCAAACTAAATATGGACATGACTAGCGTTATGAGTTGAACATAATGATGTTGAATACCAAACATGACACTACCAAGATGGAGAAAATAAAAATCTCCAAACTACTAAATTGGAAAATGAAAGACTACTAACCGATATGTGAAAATAGAAGCAAATGCATAACTAAAAAAAAAATCCCCATGACTAAATGCAATCCTACTCCTATAAAAAGAGAAAAATAAAATCATGTTGGATGCCAATTATTGTAAAAGAATACTTATAAAATGCTACATCCATAATCACTTGCATCCTTATTACAAAAATGTCATCATGAACATCAAGAAGAAAACTAGATGTGATAGTGAAATTCATAAAAGAAATGTTAGTACTCATCGAATCAAATGAAAAGAAGCACAAATAAAATTAGTACTAAAACGAATGAAAAAATATCAACTCATGAATCCTAAACCTTAAAAATAAACCCAAGGTCTTTCCTCTACATTTAATTAACCACGTTGGATTGATCCATAATAAAGCATTTCGGCAAATCGACATACATTAAATTTTCATTGATTAAATCCTCATTGGTTTCTTTGTAGAAATATTGACAAAAAATTAAAATTTTGTCAAACACTTAGTTAAACCTAGATTTCAAACTTTACTGTCATTACGTAAAAAATATTTCACATGCATAAAACCCAACAACCTTGAAGCTAAAACACTGAAAAAACTAAGTCTATAGCAGCAGAAATACACATAAAAAACAGCTGATTGATATTCTCATAAAACAATAGATTTTTGGTCAATGTGACCCTGGAAAAACCCCACCCCGGGGAAAACCAGTCCAAGACAATTTTATTGCAGCATTTATCAAGTAGAGAAATAATTTACAGCAACATTTATTTCAGCATTAATGACCGTACCAGATTTCTTGAATTCCATGCCCACCTCGATTTTCGTGCCACTAGCAAAATGTACGGATTGTACAAAACAGTACGAACTGTATGGATTTCTAAGCTTGACTTTTTTTTTCGCTTCTCCTCGAAAATAGTGCCCAGAAATGTTTCCTCAAAAAATGTACCACTGCTGTACCATACAGACTATATGGAACAGTAGAAATCAGCTGAAAGTAAATGCCTTGAAAACTGCTCCGCTCCATGGGATTCGTGCCCTCTTTAGGAAAAAAATTCTCCATGGGATTCCTACCCACTTGATAAAATATTGCAGCTCCCTCTCTCTCTGCAAATAACTCAGCCAAATGCTCAATTTTGGAAATGCTTTCCTTCAACTTGTCTTACACACTACCCTAGGCTCTCTCTTATAACTTGAGAGTGACTTTTCACCTTCCCAATCCCTAAATCCAAAGGCCAAGATTAAATCTTTCCTTTTCAAGATCAAGGGTTGAGAAACTTTCCCCCCAAAAGTGGTTACATTTAATTTTTAATAAATTCACATTTACTTTATGAACTAAGTGCACTTTATCATAAAGTCACTTTATAAAATTAAAACAATGGAATACTTTATAAAAAGTCACATTTACATAAGAGTCACTTTATACTTTATAAAATGTCTCATTTACATAAGAGTCACTTTATACTTTATAAAACATCATTACAAAGTAAAGTAGCCTAGATAGTGCATGGTCACTTCCGCATACAAGACAAAAACATGCAAAGTGCCTCTAGAGATAAAACTCTAACACTCCCTCTTAGCGAGGGAGGTACTCACTGCCATCATCAACAGGTCTCGTCCTGAAATCCATCACATTGTTTGCTGTAGGAGATCCCTCTGAACCTAGAACCAATGCTACAACCTGAAATGAACTCGAATCTGAAGACAACCTTCTGGTAGCCACCCTAAACCCTGAGCTCCTAGGAGAATCAAATCCCCACTCTTGAGCATTGGTTCGCTCATGATGGTTGAGCCTCCTGCCAGTAATCAGAAGAGACTCCCTCTCTTCCATCGAAACTCTAGACTATACCCTTGGCACCACTGCAGTCTCAAGAGCCTCCCGCTCCTCGTCTGAATCATCAACTGTGGACTATGCAATAAACTTGTACAGCTCACCGAACCGATCACCAATCAACCGTGGATCAATCAGTCCCGCTCTCTTCGAGAATATATAAACATGTCCTAGATCATCTCTATCTGGAAAAATGTACACATGTCCCCTCCGGAACAATGTCGAATATCCTGCATCTTCTAGGGTTGAGACTGAGAGCAAGTTTACACTCATCCTTGGAACAAAGAGGACCCCATCCTGATCAAGGTATCCTCCATGACTAAGTTGGAATCTGTCTTTTCCAACTCCTTGCACAGCACGTGCATGTCCCCCTTCTAATTGAATGAACCGATCAGGACTAGTCTCAGCAATGATATTGAATATATGCCATATTCCGGTCATATGACGTGAGGCTCCACTGTCAATATACCAAGTACCATTATGAACTACTCCATTACTGCCGACACTAGAAATAAGGAAGAACAACGAGAATTCCTTCTCGAATATTCTCGCAAAGTCCACTTCCTTTGCTGTAGCTGCAACAACTGTATCTTCTTCCTTCTTCTTCTTCTTTTTCTCAGGACACTAAGAAGCATAGTGTCCATACTAGTTGCAAGCAAAACATCAAACTTTTCTTAAGTCCTTCTTGGACTTCTTCTTTCTCTTAGTAGAAAGAGCAACATTCTCTTCACTAGCACCCTCCTTCTATCCACTGCCTTGAGATCCTTCCCGAATATCCTCTTGAGTGAAATCATCCCATAATCTGCTCCAATCTGGAAGGTTTTCTCGAGCAACCACACACTTCACAAAGACTTACCATTCCTTTGTGAATCCTTTCAAGGCTATCTGCACTAACTCAGAATCAGAGATGACTTCTCCAACTGCAGCAAGGTCATCTTTCACTTGGGCCACCTGGGTAAGAAAAGATACTACACCCTCACCCTTGGCCATCTTAGTTCCCTGCAATTTTTCCTTGAGAGCCATTATCCGGTTCTCATTTTTAGCCTCATACAAGCCTTTCAATGTATTCCACATTTCATAAGTAGTTTTCTTTTTAGCTACGTGTGGAATAAGGTGGTCCCTAATACCATCCAAAATCAATCTTTGGGCTTTGGCCTCTTTTACCTCATGAATATCCAAAGCAATAGGATCAGATGCAGGAGGAGTTACCATGGTGCTAACTATGGTCCATAGTCGGTTTTCTTTTAGAACGGAAGTCATCTTGACTTTCTACTACAAGTAGTTGGACATACCATCCAACCGATCCTCATATCTAATGTATGCAGCCATCTCTGCTATCAAAGAAAAAAAATAGACCAATAATATAACAATATCTTCACTCTTCCCCACCACCTGCAAGTCACATGCAAATAAGGTTTTTCCAACACACAAGTTGTTAAAAAACACAGTAATAACCCTTGCCCAACAACTCAACACTACTGTTGTTCCCACAATCAGCTATAAACCCAGAGCCTCAGCTCTGATACCATGTAGAAATATTGACAAAAAATCAGACTTTTGTCAAACACTTAGTTAAACCTAGATTTCAGACTTTACTGTCATTAACTAAAAAATATTTCACATGCATAAAACCCAACAACCTTGAAGTTGAAACACTAAAAAAACTAATTCTGTAGCAGTGGAAATACACATAAAACAAAGCAGACTGATAATCTCATAAAACAGTATATTTTTGGTCAATGTGACCCTGGAAAAACCCCACCCCGAGGAAAACCAGTCCAAGAGAAATTTATCGCAGCATTTATCAGGCAAAGAAATAATTTACAGCAACAATTATTTCAGCATTAATGACTGTACCAGATTTCTCGATTTTTGTGCCCACCTCGATTTCTGTGCCACCAACAAAATGTACGGACTGTACGGAATGGTACAGACTATACAGAATAGTACGGACTATACGGATTTCTGAGCTTGAATTTTTTTTCGCTTCTCCTCGAAAATTGTGCCCATAAATTTTTCCTTGAAAAAAGTGCCACTGCTGTACCGTACGGACTGTACGGAACAATACAACTCCGCTGAAAGTAAATGCCTTGAAAACTACTCAGCTCCTTGGGATTCATTCCCTCTTGAGAAAAAAAATTATCCTTGGGATTCGTGCCCACTTGAGAAAATATTGTAGCTCCCTCTCTCTCTGCAAATAACTCAGCCAAATGCTCACTCTTGGAAATGCTTTCCTTCAACTTGTCTTGCATACTACCCTAGGCTCTCTCTTATAAATTGAGAGTGACTTTTCACCTTCCCAATCCCTAAATCCAAAGGCCAAGATTAAATCTTGCCTTTTCAAGATCAAGGGTTGAGAAACTTTCCCCCCAAAAGTGGTTACATTTAATTTTTAATAAAGTCACATTTACTTTATGAACTAAGTGCACTTTATCATAAAGTCACTTTATGAAATTAAAACAAGGGAATACTTTATAAAAAGTCCCATTTACATAAGAGTCACTTTATACTTTAAAAAACAACATTACAAAGTAAAGTAGCCTAGCTAGTGCATGGTCACTTCCACATACAAGACAAAAACATGCGGAGTGCCTCTAGAGCTAAAACTCTAACATTCTTCATCATTATTTTATGTGAAGACACACAATTGATCATTTATTGACTCAGTATATCATCATAGAATTGATGAAAATCATTTCGACATGAAACAATGATTTCATGATAAAACATTTCATTGATTACATGTTGACGATCGAAGGATATAGGATCTGCTTGATCAATAAGATAAATGTCAAATTGAGATCATGTGTGAATGATAGGATCATCCTCATCATACGATTGCATGATCACAAATCTCTTATTAATTGAGTCACACCCCCTTGAAAGAGGTTTGGGACAATTGTCGTAAATGGGATGTGAATTAGATTAAGAGAAAGAGTTTTCAAATATAATTTAATTGCCAAAATGATGGACTTAAACAATTGCATTATCAAATTGACACCCATCGTCAACAAAGTTGTTGTGATTTGGGAGAGAATTTTATTGGAGCAAGACATCAACATATAACATGATACAATCATTAGGAACATGCTCGTCCATAATCACAAGTTCTTGATTGTGAATGTTGTTAATGAAATCATTAGAAATGTCATCATAAATAGGATGAGAGTTGGATAGGAAAAATGAATCATTCCAAAGAATAGTTTTATAATGGATATTAGGATCCTTGATGATTTGAGTGTATTTATTGAATTGGTATGTGTTGTCAATGAGAGTATCGGAAACATCGTGATAGGATGAGGGAGATATTGTAATATAGAAAACACTGAATAAAAAATAGGTCTGTGAAAGGCATTTTTCCTACTAGCAATTAAAAAATGGAGCATCTACGTTATTAAAATCATGAAAGAATGGAGCGATGAAAGATTCATCAATATAATTAGTTGTAGTGTCACCTGATTCTAGAATTACCAAATTGAAAAGAGAAGGGTCAAAATAAACATGATCATGATATACTACCTCCTCACAAGGATTGTTTTCTTCCATTTTATGATTGTTAGAAAATAAAATTTCAAGAGAGGGTTGATTATCAAATAAGGTGTTGTCATGAAAATCAGGAAGATCGTCATTAATTAGGATCTCATCATGTGAATTAGGAAGACAATGGATGTCATGGTGAGGTAAGAGACCTTCCTTCTGAGGGATTTGTTAGGAATTTTCTTGAAAAATACGTTTTCCAAAAGGAAAAATTTCATGAAGATCTTGAGAAAGAGGAGGGATAATTGAATTGGATAAATTAATTGTATCATTGATGACATTGAGGAGAATTTGGGATTTGAGAACAATTATCCGATGAGGATTTCCAAAGCATATCTTCCCACTTTTATTATGTTTGGCTTCCAAAATATTATGGCAGGTATTAAGATTGTGATATTCATCACATAAGACACACCAAGGAAAAGGGGGGAGTGATTTATGAAATTTGGTCTTGCAAAGATTGAAGAACCCCCCAACCCTTAACTGAATGGTAAGGAAAATTTCTAAACCAATTGGCTACCTTGCCATAAAGTGTGGTCGTACGAATTTGTGTCCACTCTTTTGTTCCACCATGGATTCAGTGAACACATGCTTGTTGCATATTTCCTAGACACACTTTCATTATTAGGTTCAAGCTCAGTGCGATCTGAGCCTTTAACCATAACTAAGTATGAAAAATGTGAATGCATTATCATGCATATATGTTATAAATGCATCTGTTAGAATGCAAATACACTATAAACACATATGCGTGATAATGTATATGCCTTATAAAATTGCAAAATTAATACAATTCTTATGCGATAAAAGACATATGTGATATAATGCATATGCGTTATGGATATGAAAAATTAAAATAATGTATATGTGATATACTGCATAATCATTATGTAATTGTAAAATTAAAATAACACATATGTGATATATCACATATGCGTTATGGAAATGAAACAATACATAGAGTGAGTGTGATATAACTTGTATACGTTTCATAACCGAATCATTTTATATTGCACTTGCATTATTGACTGATAGAAAAAGGCCCAAACAACTATTCTAGTCTACATTTGTGAATCAAGAAGGATAAATATTGGAGGCAACGTATACCACAAGATCATTCTTGCTATGCAAGCCATCAAATTCATATGGACATGATTGGTGGCTAGGTTGGGAATATTCAAACCATCATTTGGGAATCATTCAAGGTATGGTTCTTGTCCAAGGTATGGCTGCTTCAGTTCTCATTCCTCTCAGTACTTTAATTATTTAATAATAATAATAATCCATTACATTCATTTTTAAGATTGTGATATTCATCACATAAGTCACACCAAGGAAAAGGGGGGAGTGATTTATCAAAATTTGGTCTTGCAAAGATTGAAGAACCCCCCAACCCTTGATTGAATGGTAAGGAAAATATCTAAACCAATTGGCCACCTCGCCATAAAGTGTGGTCGTACGAATTTGTGTCTACTCTTTTGTTCCACCATGGATTCAGTGAACACATGCTCGTTGCATATTTCCTAGACACACTTTCATTATTAGGTTCAAGCTCAGTGTGACCTGAGCCTCTAACCATAACTAAGTATGAAAAATGTGTATGCATTATAATACATATATGTTATAAATGCATGTGTTATAATGCAGATATGCTATAAACACATATGTGTGATAATGTATATGCCTTATCAAATTGCAAAATTAATACAATTCTTATGCGATAAAAGACTTATGTGATATAATGCATATGCGTTATGGATATGCAAAATTAAAATAATGTATATGTGATATACTGCATAATCATTATGGAATTGTAAAATTAAAATAACACATATGTGATATATCGCATATGCATTATGGAAATGAAACAGTACATAGAGTGAGTGTGATATAACTTGTATATGTTTCATAACCGAATCATTTTATATTGCACTTGCATTATTGACTGATAGAAAAAGGCCCGAACAACTATTCTAGTCTACATTTGTGAATCAAGAGGGATAAATATTGGAGGCAACCTATAACACAAGATCGTTCTTGCTATGCAAGCCATCAAATTCATATAGACATGATTGGTGGCTAGGTTGGGAATATTCAAACCATCATTTGGGAATCATTCAAGGTATGGTTCTTGTCCAAGGTATGGCTACTTCAGTTCTCATTCCTCTTAGTACTTTAATTATTTAATAATAATAATAATCCATTACATTCATTTTTACTTTATTGTCAAAATAAAAATAAGAAATTATTCAAAGTAATAAACAATTAAACAATTGTTTGGTGTATTACAACCAACCTCACACCATTAAAACCTCAATCATCAAACCTCAATCAGGGGAATCCATGTACTCTTCAAATTCACTATGAGAGAATGCAAAATGGCTTCCATAAAGAAGTATAGGACAATAAACGCATAATACAATAACGGATTAAATTGTTAGAGTGCACGTAATACAAGTGAAACGTGATAGTGGAGAGAGCATGAAACATTAATCGGTTAAGCGGTTTTTGTGTCTTGTATTTTCATATAAGTAGCATGCAGAGCGACACACGATGCAAAACTTTGTATGACACATGTTTTGATAGTGTCTTAAAAATGTACATTATCAAAACATGTGTTGGACACGTGTTATGTGTGCTTGTGTCCTACATGATGGCATATAAAATAATATAAAATGATATATTGTTTAAATTACAA
Organism: Pseudotsuga menziesii; assembly: GCA_001517045.1. Classification (NCBI taxonomy): domain Eukaryota; kingdom Viridiplantae; phylum Streptophyta; class Pinopsida; order Pinales; family Pinaceae; genus Pseudotsuga; species Pseudotsuga menziesii. The sequence continues at coordinate 116,099 of LPNX010447966.1, forward strand.
TTTCATCAATATATAAATTAATTTTAAAAATTAATTTAGAACAATTTGATTGTAAATTATATTTTTATAATTAAAATAGTTTTAAGTCAAAATTATTTGTCTTTTTATTACAAATGAAACTGCTCACCAATCATTCCACCTTGTTTCTTTTTATAGCCTTATGTGATTTTAGTGTTATGTTAATCTATAGTATAGTGTTTTATTTACAAAATGTTCTTTTTGTGAGCCTATAATACCCCGGTTTTGACCCCAATGGGGAGGGGAATGTGTGCCCCAGTTCTGACGCTCTGGTATTGAATTGTACATGATGTATATATTGTATTGAGATCATGGAATGGAGCTCAAGGACAAGGCCCTTCTATTGATCTGGTGTTTTGTGTATGGGTGATCAAAGTTGGTGCCTATGGTTAAGTGCTGGTCAAACATAGTATATATTTTGATATATCATGTATTACACAATTAATAAAATACCACAACTTGATATGGGATTGCAACGTGAAAGAGATGGGGACATGATTCCACAAGGGATAGGGTGCGGAGTTAGTCAAACCCCTAAGCCTTAGGGTTATGCAAGATGTCAATGGGAGAACCCTTGAACCCTCAACTACATTTTTTTCCTTTGTCCTCAATCATCAATTTCTTCCAGAAGTTGGTTGAGGCAGTTAATGCCTTGGGCAGAGCAAGGCATGGTAGTTTGATTGATTGACTGAGCAAGCCTGCAAGTCTGCAGTCTGAGAAGCAACATTCTTGCTTCTGCAACAAGTAAGCACATGATGCGTTCCAGTCTATCCTTTCCCTCAGTCGCGAAAGGGTTTTGTTGTTGTTCCTGGTTGTGGGAGGACACCATTTTATCATTTCATTCATTCACGATTATGCATTGTTCATCAGCAGAGTCGCATAACATTTTGGGTTCTAGGAGACTGATGCTATGTGTTTCTGCAAGTTTTTCCTTTGTCGAACCCCAGTTGGGGGATTGCAGTGTTATCCTGAGCAATATAGGAGTATGAGACTCTATTTTCTCTGTGTTACAAAGTGAAGTCAATGTGGCTTTGTTTTCCTTGTGGATTATTCTACCATTCGATCATTTTGATTAAGGGGTTCATGCGGATTATTGGTGGTTCACTACCCTCAGTCGCGGAAGAGTGGTCCCACTGTGTTTTTGCTAGGTGAATGGGTAGTGGAGATCTCTTGATTTTATGAGAGTGTGGTCCTCCATAGTTTCCCCGGTGTTGTTATTCAGTGGTTCATTGTGTTAGAATGGTTTGTCTTACTCTCCTGAGTGGCGGAAGGTGTTTCCACGGTGGTCTCCTCTTTTACAGAGTGAGTGGAGCCTGTTTTGGTGGTGTTTACCTTGTGGTATGCAAGTAAGACCTGTTTCTCCGTGTTACAGAGTGAAGCCTATGTGGTTGTGTTTTTATTCGTGGATTGCTGTGATGTGCATCCATGTTTTGGTCTTAAGACTTAGGAGTGGAGGAGTCCCAAAATTGGTTGATAAACCTAGTGAAGAGAGGAACCTCACAGACAGATCAAGAGGGGCTGGAAGATCCTTTATGCACCCCCGAAAGAGCACTAGAAGGGAAGGTATGGCCTACGGGAACCATGTGGCAATGAAGGGAATACTTCCTTGTGTTGGGTGTGTAGGTATTGTGGGATGCCAGGCTGGATAGATCTGGTGTAGGTGTCCGTAGCTCTAGGTTTGAGGTCACTAGATCAAAAATTATACCTTTCCATTGCCTTAGCATCCTGAGAAACCCAATTATTGGTTGGTTTGGATGAGTTGTGGTGAGAATTTGACTAGGTGTGAGTCATTTCCTTGACAACCTATGAAACCCATTTGGATATTGGCTTGGTTGTGTCTTGTTGTACATGTTGGCCATATGTGTAATCCTTGGATGGATAGTCTGAGAAACCCAACTGTAGGTTGGTTTGACTGTGTTTTGATGTGTGTTGGCTATGTGTGATCCTATTGTTCCCTAGTTCCTTGTGGAAATCATGCTTAGTTCAGGGGTGGAAATGTGTTGAGAGATTAATGAACACATTGGCCTATGGTTGGGTGGAACGTTGCAGCGACATAGCTAGTTGCGGGACAACTTAATCATCAAGATAAGTATCTCTGTTATGCATGTTTATGCCATGTATTTGCTTATGATTTATTATGATCACGTTGGATGCTTATTGATGGTTAAGTAGAATTTTACTTATGTTATGTTTTCCTTCCTTTTGCGTCTATATTTTCCTAAGTTCATGGAGGCTAGAAGCCTATTACAAAGTCAGGAGGCAGCTGACTTAGTGTTTCCTCCCCTTGGAATCCACCTGAGGGAGGCGAAAGGTGGAAAGCATAAAAGGGAAGTTGAATAGGTTACAATTGTTGTGTTTTCGCACCCCAAGATCCGCCAGTGGAAGGTGGAAAGGAAAGTTGAAAACAAGGCATAAAGTTAACTTTCTGATTTTCAACGTCCGAGGTTGGAAAGCGAAAGTCGGAAGTGTAGAAGAGTTCTAAGGTCAAAAGTTAAGTTTTTGGATTTCCAAGTTCCGAGGTCGGAAAGGAGGAAAGTGGAAGTCTGAAGGTGGAAAATGGATAAAGGATTCTGTCATTTGCTATGTTATGACTTTCGAGATCTGAGGTCGGAAAGCGGAAATGCGGAAGGAAGAAGGCAGAAGAGTAAGTTAAATGTTTCTATCACACATTAAGTTTCCGATTACAGATTTCTGAGGTTGGAAAGGTGGAAAGTGGAAAGCGGAAGTGCGGAAAGCGGAAGGCGGAAGAGTGTTTAAATGTTTTCATCGCACATTAAGTTTATGATTCCCGATTTTCGAGGTCGAAAAGGAGAAAAGTGGAAGTGCGGAAGGTGGAAGGAGGAAGAGTGTTTAAATGTTTTCGTAGCACATTAAGTTTCTCATTCCCGATTTCTGAGGTTAGAAGGGAAAAAAGAGGAAGTGCAGAAGGCGGAAGGCGGAAGAGTGTTTAAATGTTCCCATCACACATTATGTTTCCGATTCCCGATTTTTGAGGTTGGAAGGGCAGAAAGAGAAAGTGCAGAAGGCGAAAGGCGGAAGAGTGGTTCAATGTTTCCATCGCACATTATGTTTCCAATTTTTTATTTCCAAGGTCGGGAGGGCAGAAAGCAGAAGTGCGGAACGCAGAGTGCGAAAATGATAGGTTCAGTGCGGAAAAGGTGTTTTTGGTCACAGAAGGGATCTATGAAGGGCATAACAACTGTTATAGTGGTTTCTAAGCCTTAGAATGAAGGTTGAAGTGGGTGTTAACGTGCATGCTCTGTGTTTTGAAGGAAAACAAGGGTTCTTGAAGTAAAAAATTTAACTTATCCGCATTATGGGGTATGGGAATGTTACAGAGCCTAAATTGGCCATTTAAGACTACCACATATATAATTTTCATCATTTTATATATTTTTACTTTTTCTTACTGCGTTGAAGAGGGGCATTCTGCAGCCCACTAAGAGCTAGAGCGAACAAGTGTCCGTTATAAAAAATACTAAAATGCTATAAAAAATAATATGTGAGCTCAATTTAGATTTAAGATAATATTTAGAACCAAATATATATAAGATTACAAATTAAAACCAAAGTTCAAATTTCCTCAACATTTCTACTCTAAAAATGGGGTTTGGAGTTAAAGAAATTTGATCCCTTTCGTCTCTTTGTAGATTCTTCTTAAGATAAATCTATGTTGATTATTATTGTTATTAACATTTTACTCTCAAACGACATGACATATTGTTTGAACTAATTCCACCATCAATCATCTTCAACTCCTAACTACCATATTGTTGAACTAATTCCACCACCAATCATCTTCAACTCCTAACTACTTTTAACTGCATAATTTATTTGATTTTTTTTTGGGACGAGTTCTTTTCAATTGCAATGAAACTTTATGTCCTTTTCTTTGTTAGGTTGATTATTTCATCATTCACTCTTTTCCACTTTGAGTATGTTAAATTTTTTCAAACATATTAAACTTTTATTATTATTTTCATATATAATTAAGTTAAGAATTTTTCATTTTTAATATGTTAAATTATTTCTAGTATAGTAATCTATTATTATTACTATATATAATTAAGTCTTACCTACTAAATTGTATTTTATTTATTAATAAAAATAGAATGAGTTTTTATTCTTAAAAAGTTAGTATATATCCTTAATGGTAAGATTTATATTGATGTGTTTAGTTATATATATATAAAAGAGTGTTTGAAATTAATCTTCTCACTCAGTGACTCATAAATGTTTTATGTTTTGTGGAAATTAATAATGTTTTTTTTATGTATTATCATTATATTGCATTTATTAATAAGTGCATATGTATGGATATTTATATTTAGTTGGTAATTTTTTTTGTGTATTTATGTATGGATAGTTATATATCTAGTTAGTAATTTTATGTTCATAATAAATTTGGATGCTTGTTGGTAAAAAAAAAAGTGTATATTCATATTAAATAGTTATATATTTAGTTAGTAACTTCATGTTCATAATAAATTTTAATGTTTATTAAAAATAAATAATATAATCAATAACCATTAAATATAATTGATTTCATTTTAATTTTTATAATTATATTAATTTTAAAAATTTAAAAATTTTAATTAAAAAATATTATTAAAAAAATTATTTTAATATAATATTAAAATCTAAATAAAATGATTTTTAAAATTAAATTTAAAAAATATAATACTAAAACAACAATATCTAAAATATTAAAAAAAATTAACAAAAAATTAAAATTTTACCCAATATATATAGATTTTATAATATTTTTATATCAATCATTTTGATTTTTAATTTATAAAAAATTATAACTTTATAACATTTAAAAACAAAATAAATAATAATTATTCATTATATATCCACTTTTTATATTATAACATTACCTTTGGTTGAAAGCTGACTGACATCATCTCATCAGATAGTAAACATTGTTCAGGTCAACTAAGTTTAAGAACATTTACTGCAGTGAAATACAGTTTATTCAAGTTAATTACCTTTAAAATATTTAATATTAAATCAAATATAGTTTTATATGTTTATTTTAATTTTTTTTTAATATAAATCTATTTATATAAACGTTATATAGTAACATGTATTTATTCAATATTGTAGTTGGTGAATAGAAACCTAGTTATATAAATGTTGTACAGTAACATGCATATAGTTATATAACATTAAATACTACGACTAATTCATTACTGTTTGTTGAATCCATAATTGCTAAGTACAACATTCAATGCTGCATAACGACATGCTTATTGCTTTTTCGTTAACATTATTAAGGATCATCCTATCTTCTAACTACCTGTACCACCAAGTCTATCAATTAATTCAAAGTTCAAACCGTATATATATAGATGCCGACAAATTTCGTCTGGTAGTTGCGTAACTTGCGTTGTACAAATCAGCGATACATTTATACGTATATAGTGTTGAATACATATTGTTACATATATAGTGTTGAATACATATTGTTGATATAGCATTCAATACATCACTGTTGAAGACGTATTGCTGATCTGTTGTACATGCCTACAGTGTTGGAATTTCACTAGAATCTTACCTGTCAAACAATTTTTTTTTTACATTTTTGGGTTTCACATTACCCTTCACTAAACGTTTTACTTAAATATGTACCTGTCAATGATAACGTTTTACTTAAATATGTACCTGTCAATAATAACGTTTTACTTAAATATGTACCTGTAAGTAATAACTTTTTAAAACATTTTAGTGTTGTAGTTTACATTAAAAATTGCTTCGAAACCAAATATTCTGCCAACATCCCATTCAATGTCTACAACACCTAAATTTAGCTCAAAATCTGGTGCTCTGCCTGGAGGCTGGAACAATGGATGATTAATTTTCTTGGATTCCCTTAGCTGCCACATGTAGAATCATAAACTCCAAATTTTGCTACCAGATGTCCTATAAACCTCATGTCAATGTTTTGTGTAATGATTCAACTATTAGCTTTATTAACAAGCTTGCTCTTCTACTTGGAATTGATATTATTCTTCTTCATAACTTGTAACCTTGGTGCTGGATGCTCCATCGAAATCTATAAATTTCATAAATTCCAGAACACTGGAGCTTAGGCTTTTGATGAATGTTTGACTGTCATCTTTGTCATGACACTTTAAAATACATTTGGGAAAACTGAGGAAATCATCTCGGCACCTGCTCACTCAGACTCATAACACTACTACATAGATGAGGTTATTAAAACACTATTTGACATAATATTTGTGTAAATTGTCTCAACTTAAGACAAAAAAAAAATTGTGTATTGTGAGACAATTTACAAAGATATTGTCTCAAGTATTGCCATAATACCCCCTGTATGTAATTATTTATAATAGGGCACAATGGAATCGAACCACCAATCTTTTGCATTACAGAAATAGCTTGTTGAAACAATTAAAAGTATGGAGGAGTGAAACAAAGTTTGATTTACTCTAAATAAACTAGTGGAATCAATTGTATGTGTATTGCCTCACAGTTAATCATGAAACACAAAGGAACTAGAAGCATAGGAGGCACATGTGGTAAGACGAGGCAAGATGGATGACCCATGTCATTCAAATGGGCATACAATGCTCATTAATGGTACATTGGATCCATACATTCCATACTAAGATAAATCCAACCAAAGAAACATGTGATAATGGGTATTTTAACAATTCTAAATGTTGATGATCAAACTGGTTAGTCAGAAAAAGCTACTGCATTCATTTTTTCTAACAAATAGCATTCCTTACATCAAATCTGGAACTTTAATAATATAGAAAGAACGTTAGTTTAGGGATTAGGATCTTGTAGCATAATGTATAATTTTCTCATATACTCATTCCCCTTTGAGTTAAAGGATATCATTTGATGACTGCACAAATCAGATACACATCAAAATGAAACTAGAAAAAAGCTCATGGACTTACCTCTCATAACATAAAATATATACATCAAAATAAATAATTTGACAGAAATAAATGTTATGCCAACCAATACTAAATGGCTAAAAAAAATTTCATAAACCCTACACTTTAAATATATATAATACAAACTTAATTTCACTTGGAATAGCTAAAAAATGATGCAAAGTAATCAACAAAATTTACATATAGATACAAAGTCGATGAGTTGTCATTGTCAAAAGATACAATATACAATAAGTTATAAATTGTGTTGATCAAACTTCAAGATTCAATTGTAAAACAAAAAAATTGATTTCCAGCTTCTCAAGTGAAATAGTTGATCAAACAGGCAGTCACTCTCAAAAGAAAAGGGAGGAGATCAGCAAGCCGTGAAAATGGGGCTACCGTGCAAGTGTGGAACGCCGTGAGGAGAATGGTAAATCATGGACAAGCACCAGGTAAATCCGTCATGAAAAAAAGTAACAAATGGTGGTGAAGATAAGTCAGTTTTAAAAAACGATATCCACAGGAGCTATGTCATATAAATTATTTTTAGTCCGCGTCATTCTATATGGAATGATTTATAAGTAAAATTTGTTTTTAAAAGATAGTGTACATCAATTTTTAAAAGGGAAGTTTAAGGTGGACCATAGGTTGTTAAAATAATATTTAAGCCTTTAGAAGGATTCAGCTCCAACTTTTTAAAATATAATATTGTTTTTGTGTTAAAAAACAAAAATAATCTATGAGTTATAAAATAATATTTAAATTCTTAAAAGATTGGCTTGAACATTTTAAAATATAATATTGTTCTGGTTAAAAAACAAAAACAATTTCTAAGTTATAGAGGGTAATTGATGATGTTCCATACTAAACAAAAGTAGTGAGGTAACAAATAGTCTTAATAAAAATTTATGTTTCATATGTGAAAAAAATTGTTAGCAGTTATTCTTGAAAACAAAATGGACATGGAAACTCATGACTTGAGCATTACTATGGTGAGCATTATTACCTTAGCTCAAAAATATCAGCAATTAGTTTTTTTCCAAGATTTTTATCCAGTAAAACAAGTTTAATACAATAAATCCATATAATTGAGAACTCCAGCTATAAACTTAGTTACAGATCCAACCTAAACTAAGATAATTACCAACTTTTGTCATAGTAAAAAAATAGAAGTCCACTTGTAAAACATTATAATTATAGACTCTTCAACTATTTGGAATTCAGGCATAGTAAAAAAATAGAAATCCACTTGTAAAACATTATAATTAGAGACTCTTCAACTATTTGGAATTCAGGCATAGTAAAAAAATAGAAATCCACTTGTAAAACATTATAATTAGAGACTCTCTCAACTATCAAACTAAATGTAAGATGGACCATAGAACCAAGAAGGATAAGGTGGGCAAGAATAAGAAACTAAAGACAAGTTATTTATAACTCAATAAGAAGTTTCAACTATTTGGAATTCCAGCCAAGTGAAGGGCTATACATTTATAAATGGTTAAGTTGGAATTCCAGCCAAGAGAAGGGCGGTATGGCCTTTACATTTATAAATGGTTAAGTTCTTAAATAAAGTCCCTACCTATAACCAACAGTTGTAGAACAGTTTTTGGAATTTCGTGAGGTCAAAGACCTATAGAAACCCAAATTTATCTTTTCCAAAGGTCAATCTAGTTAAGGGTTGAAATTTCCTAGTTCAGGGTTGAAATTTCCTAGAAGGCCGCAATTTACAGAAATCTATTCATGGAACACAAAAGACCAATATTATAATTAAATTAAGAGTCCCCTGCATGCTATCCTTAAAATTATAATGCAAAATTTAGATGATATTGGATGCACGTGACTTTTTAAGTCGAAAAGAACTTGACAGAGACCGTTCTTGCCTTTGTCATTAAAATCCCCAAGTTTTCATGTTCATAATACAAACATAATGACCAACAAAGAGAATCCCTTTGGAGTTTAACCCCAAGGCGGAGTGTGGAGACCCTGTAACCATTGGAAAGAGGAATAAAAAATCCAGTAAGGCTCATGCATTGTAGAGGAGCATACCTGGACAACGTTTCAAAGGAGTTAGCCATCAATCTCAACCCAACATCACAATGCCATGCCATGCCATGAAAAGAAAACATAATTAAGTTATTACTCAGGCATATATACAATCCAACATTGCAATAAAGATCTAAAAGAACTGTTGAGGGTAATAAATTTCACCCTTTCAAAGATGCATGACAGAATAAAACAAGTCGACTAATCCATCGTCGGTAAAGACCTAAAATGAACCAAGAATGTGTTGATAACAAGGCAAGGAAATAACCCCCTTCTTGTTGAGACTCTAACTAAAGAACAAGTGGCCTATTGTCAACATAAGATTCTAGTGGTGAGCAAACTACCGCGAGAGAAGTGTAATCACCTTAGAGTTTGTAGAGAGGTTGGAGAATCTTCCCTACAACCAAGTAAGACACTAGTTAATGTTCTTATTAATTGTTCTTATTATATAAGAACAAGTAAATCAAGACAAAAACAAAAACCTGAGCTAACATAAATAGATATTTAAGAAAAAAAATCCAAAACCAGGGTATATTACAGGGGAGAACATCATGTTTGTGTGGTTGCAGGCATCTGACAAATGCATCAATTCAATATATTGTAGGTATCTGGCCAAAAATGGGTTATGTTAGAAGAACCAATTTATTGAAATTGTATATATTTACAATTCTATAATAAGAACCACGCTAAAAATCCATTGGTATCAACTAAGAAGCCTGTTACCTGACCTTTACCATAGTATAGAACTATAGGATCCATCATTGTGCATACAGGCTATGATTAAAATTCTTTTATATAATTAATTATTAATCTTTGAACTAGAAATTAGATTGAACATAAAATATGGACTTGTTGTCTTCCGTCCATCAAAGGAATGGAATAGATCACACTAAAGGCTCTTAATCAAATTGACACAAACAATGACCACTAGTAAATCTCCCCAAAAATGGTCAATTAGTATTTCTCCCATTGCCTTGCCGTAGGTAGTATCTTGCCATCCATATTTTCTTGCCCCTAGTAAGATTATCTTTTAAGGGATTTAGCTATGATACAATTTTCTAAAGTAAGGTGTTCAAATCTGTGATGAACTACAAATATTAAAACCAAAGATGGGAAAAATCCTCTGTGCGACCTAGATTGATTTAACACCCTTCATCCCTCATCCTTCCTATGTGTTCACAATGGCTATTTTATTCACATTATTTTACTGCAACTAAGGTTGTTTAGCATTGGTTATTTTCCTTTACATTGAAAAAATGAAGGATAAGGCAACAATACCATCAAACCTAGCTTACACTCATAAAAAAATTGATATTGGAAGCCCTATTTGATCAGCTTTCTACAAAGAAGCCTACAGAAAATGGAAACTATAATTGTTAGTTCAGGTATGTGAAATATTTGTATAAGAGAAATATTTAGTGGTACCTTTCCATGTCTAATTCCTGCATGGCTTGAGTGACATGCGTCTAGCCATCCAGTGACTTCTCACTGTTCGATTTCTGAAGATTTGAAGTCTCGTTCTCAAGAGCCTCTAGGGTTTTCTTGGATAATACAAATTCAGTTTCAAAGTCAGAATGTAAACCTAGTTGGGATTTCTCCCTGACTATGTTGTCCCCCGTGTGGAAAGGATTCTGTGGCATTTGGCCTTGCCTCTGTCCATTAACATATGCTGTAAAGAAACAAGAAAATGAATATTGTGAAACCTAATGAAGTTTTGAAATTCACATAGATATGTTCTTAGTAACTTTGGATTTATGTTCAAAGATTCATAGATACATTGAGCATTGTCACAGTTGTTTTGAGATTAATAATACCCTAAAACCCCATAAATACATAATAATAAAATGAAAAAAAAGACCAAATCTATACCCGTACTAAGGTAGCCGTCAGACCTCCAATTTACATCACTGGTTGGAAGCTCTTCCAAATCACAATAGGGTTTACAACAGGCAATATAAGATATGATGAAGTGATCTAGCAATACAAGGCATCATTGTAGAATTTAAAAACAACCCACATATTTAATAACTCCCAAAATCCCTGTTACCCACAATCAAATAAAGAAAAACCTCCGCTCCCTATGCTAGACCAACTGCTTACATTCTCGGGGTCTTCTTCAATAAGATCCGTGAATACTCTCACGGAATTCTTCGGATTGCCTGCGACAAGAGCCTTGAGGGCCTCTTGGAGCTTCATATTATCCACATCTTTAAGCTTCAAACTATTTGAAATCACATCCCTCTCCACAACCATGTGACCGTAGTTCACCTGTGCGTAGAAGACGACCGCGATGAGGGTTTTCTTGGACGCGGTGGGGCTCGAACGAACGTCCACTTGTCTTTTGTTTCTTTGTAGGAAATTTGAACTACACTGATGAACTTCTTTATTTCAAGAGAAAGGAATACAGACATAGCCATAATCACTCTGCCCTTCACCACTTTAACTTTTTTCCACCGATACTCAGTTCTTTAGCTATGGCCATGGCAATGCGACTCAACTGCTTAAATTTGGAAGTCTCCTTTGCAAGCTTGCTTGCTCTATACACCATAATCCCCAAAACCCACAAGTTTACTCCATACTGTGAACAAATAAAAGAAAAATGCCTCACCAAAGAACTTGTGTATTTCCATTTTTTCCCCTAAATAAAAACCTCTTTCGTAGCTAGTAAGATGAAAAGTGAAACAGTCGTTTCCAAAAAAACAAAAATGATCCGGTATGTTAAGACGAAATTCATGGCGACAGTGTGGACTGTAAATGTCGATGGGCATTACTTCTAGTCAGGATACTTGCAGCTAATTTCTTGTTTTCTTGTTCTGCTTTTGTTCAAGCAGCGCCAGGCAGCAGCGGTGAAGGCGATGAAGCAAAGAAGAAGGATTTGAGAGATAAGGGTTTAATACTGGTCAAAGTATGGTGTCTGGTTATTTTGTTTGTAGTGACTTTTGCAGGAGGGATTTCTCCCTATTTCTTGAGGTGGAACCAGAGCTTTCTTGCGTTGGGCACTCAGTTTACAGGGGGCGTGTTTTTGGGCACCGCCCTAATGCACTTTCTGAGCGATTCCAATCAGACATTTCAATATTTGGGTCTCAAAGAATACCCCATGGCATTCATGTTGTGCAGTTGGGGATACATCTTGACAATGCTGGATGATTGTGTTCTTTTGTGGGTTAATCAGAAGAACAGTGTGGGGAAATTGCAGAGAAAGGAAAAATACCTGGAAGTTGGAACCGAAAAACTCGTAAAGCTTTCTTTTGGTGGAGAAAACAATTAGCGCCACTTCTACATCGCACAATGAGAGCTCGTGAGTCGTGGTCCATGACCCAACAGAGAGAAAAATAGAAGAAAAATCATACATAAATGGCATAAAAGAATGTGATGGGTGGATGGCAAGCTATGGCCCGTCTTTGATACTGGAAACTTTGGAAAATACCTCGAATTTGATCAGCTCCAGCCTCTTTCTCCTATTGTAATTTGTTATCGATGGAAGGTTCTGCTCGGTGCTTGCTCGGTGCTCACTGCTGAGAGTGGGGGAAATGAATCCTGATACACAGATCGTAGAATTCATTGTTCATACAGCCACATTCAATGGCATTCACTGCCAGTCTGCTATTAGACATCACAAATTGTAATTAACATTTATTATTTGAATCAAAATTCATGTGGATGGTGTAGCGTGTAACCATTCCATCCCGCCAAGTGGACAACAATGTTTAATACGCATAATGACATTTTGATGGAAAATTAAACCATCAACTGACTGTTTAGAGGCATAATGACGTTTTGTTGAAAAATTAAACCGTCAATCTGACGTTTTACCAAAAATTGCACTCGTTTAATAAAACGTCTTTCGCCCATTTTAACCCGTTTTTTACGGGGAAATTGCTTATAAACGGGCAAATGCCCATCAAATTCCAACTCTGCATGCCTATGGCCTCAGAATATGTAACACGTTAATCAATCATATATGGACCAATCATATATAAATCATATCAAATTGGCACTGCACTGTTCCACATTTCAACTCAAATTTCCAGCTATGAATTTCTCTCACAAATGTCAGGTTATCTGTTATATTAAATTTATATATGTTTATGAGATATATATGTTTAAACTTAGGTTCCAGTTTTGGATTGTAGTTTTTATTATCATTTATGATTAAATTTTTAAATTTATAAAAAATAAAAAAATATATCATATTAAATTAAATTTATTGTGAAATGTTAAAGTGTAATTTGGTTAGTGTCCAGTTTTATAAAAACTAAGGAAAGATGCCATCTCATGCTTTATAACACACTGTTATAATTATAGTAATGTAGAAAGAACACAATAACTCAGATCCTTAATTAGCATTATACCAAAACAAAAAGAAATATGTATATTATGATAGTGTATTTTTATTATTCAAGGAATTTAAGTTTATTATAAGTAAACTGGGAGAGGTTATTTATGATTTTTAAGAGAGATGTGGAGAATAAACAAAAGAAAACAAAAATTGGTTAGTGTAAAGGGTCTTGCAAGGTATCTATGTACCAACTTTCATAAGTAAAGAAAATGAGAAAAATTTGCTGGATAAAAATTCCTTTTTAAAAGAGAGTCACTAATATCACATTTTAAATCTATGACATAACAAGGATTGAATTCATACCATCCCCCCAAATAAATAGATCCTCTTGAATGACTATCATCACAAAAGGCTTGAGTAGGTACTCGTTTACAATCAAGAAAACATAATGTATTGATAGTCTGTGGTTCAAGGTTCACTTCAATAAATCACAGTGAATAAAAAATCACGAGTAAGCATTGCATACCACCCTTCCAAAATGTTGAACTAGTTCATAAAGATGATATCAATGGATTCCACAAATGATGGTGAAAGTATGAAAGTATGAGCTAAAGCTTTGAAACATGCCCAAACAACCTAAACAAGAAACACTCCAAAGTGGCTAGCTTTAAAAGATTACAAAACAAAGAAACACAATCCATGGAGACAAATGTTATGTGACACTCTAAAACTACCTATACCTGTAACATGCAATCCTCTACACTTAAAGGTGTAGAATGAGAGATACCATGAATAAATACCACAATTGACCATCGATAAAAGAATCAACATGTATTCGTGGAGTTCATAGAGAAACCAATATGATGTACAACCACTCAATCCACTCAATGGAAAGAAAAAGGTATATTCTTTGCAACACCTCAAACAAAATAAAAATTAAAAACTCCATGGAAAAAAAAATCCAAGAGATTTATTACAAACCATAAACGGAATCCCCCACAATAACATGTGATTGTAAAACTATGGATGAGCCTTTATACAAAGGTCACTACAGAAAACCACCATATTCTCTAGAATCACAAGCACTAGGAGAAAAACAACAATGCATCCAATAATGGCAATACAAACCCGAAAATAAGTTAATATGACACATTTCTAGATCTTGTGAATCATGGTGAGAAGCTTTGAATTGTAAGTTTCTTTCTTGCATATGATCCAACCACATAATGCATAATTATGCATGCATTTGCAACCATGACCTAATTGGCGATCTCACCTAGTTTGTAGAAAAGATTGGTCATTGTCAGAATGGCACCCAAGATAGACACCCCATGAACATGATAGAGAATTTTGGGCAGTTGGGCTGAAAAGAATTACTATGTCTCCATGTCGAATGTCGAGCTTTTCCAAACTAGAACCCACCTTGCAATAAACCAAATCGTTCGTAGAATAGGAGTAAATATTCATGGTATGCATGTCCAATCCTGTACAATGCATGTCCTGTTAGTGAAATCCATAGATTTCTCATTCAAAAATAAATGGCCGCCAGTGTTCCACCATGATCCATAAATGGAGGAGAGTCGAGGCATGATCCGCGATATTACTGACCCATGAACAATTTGCTCATTATATTTGGGGAAGCCACCCAAAAAACCAACTCACCACACAAAAATGATGAGTGCTATGTCTAAATTGGCCATGATCAATATCCCATAAATTAAGGCCAAGAAGGTCCAAGGGCTACAAAAGGGTGACATAGACAATGTTCAAGTAAATCACACAACTCTAGTTGATGTGTACTCGAGTGTGTACTAGCTTTAGCTTTCTAGTTCTTTTTTTAGAAGTTTACTTCAATTCAGTTAATAAATCATGCAAGCAAAAGCTATGTTACGTTTTTATATTTTCAACAAGTGTTTAAATACAACTTAGGAGTTTGATTTTAAGAGCAACCGTTTGATCGGGCCTATTATCAATAAAGATTGAACATCCCTAGCTCATTCTGCATAATCTTTGTGTTTTATTTTTTCCTCCAACATTTAGATTCATCACAAAAAATTTCCCAATATGTAATGAAGACCCCTTTAAGTATTGAGTGATTTGAGTGTTGAGATAGATTTGAATACAATACTTCTTACAAGCAAATTTGGGTGAACCATTTAACTTTCCTTCGCAAGATAGCTCTACAACTAGAAATGGGAAGCAAATAATAGCTTAGGCATTATTAGAACAATACTCCCATCATATGTATGCCATGGACCTCAATGTTGTTCTGCCTATTGTTATTTGGCCTCCTATTTCCTAGTCTAGTGTTTTGGACCATAGTTCTCCACCTTTGGACCACTTAGCCTAGAGATACATCCATGGAATCTTGTTTTCCCACTTTTGGACTCGCTTCCTTCCTCTAGGGAGTCAATGCACCTCTCTATGATTCATTTATGAGGTATTTATCCCATTTCCCTATTTGTAGGAGCCAGAGTGTGCCCTCTTCATGATATCATCAAACCTATGTATTAATGGCCACTACTTAGCCAACTACTCCCCCTTCTAATGGATGTATTCACACCTATTTGACTATCATATCCTACTTTTGGTCCCTATAATTCATTGAACCTTAGTATGAAAACAACTTTTGGTCCCTCATGTTCATTGAACCTAATTATGTCATTGATGGGTTAATTGGTCCAATCTAAGCCTACCATTTTGTGAGCCAATCACATTTCTTGAAATATTTGAATTCCCTCCATGGGAGGCCTATATATTGTACTATTTTTTGCTCAATAAGATGGAAATAATGCTCTAGAGTGGTTTCTCTAGTTTTGTCTCAATATTCTTCTTCTCATATGTTTTTGCTATCTCTTGAAATATTATAAGTGAAGTTGTTATTGAATCTAGATGTAGGTTGGATTTGCACATGATCGAGAACAACATTGTGTTTTGCTGTTGTGCAATCAAAATTTTACATGGTATTAGAGCTAGTCTCATTCATAGCAATTTTCCAATTCTTTCTTGAGTGTTTTTTACAGGTCATTGTCATCACCAAGAGTGAAAAATATGGAACTAAATCAAGCCATGATTATTATACCCTTCAACTAATTTGAATGGAAGGCCGACATGATCATCCATCTTCGAATTAAGGGTCTCTATAGAGTCACCATGGGGCTTGAACCTGAGCCAAATGTTGTTTCCCAAAAAGCTAAGTGGTTCAATAGGCTTGATGAAGCTTATGGTTTTCTTGTCTCTCTGGCTATCGATATCTCCTATTCCATATTGACAATGCTTCTACACAAAATGAATTATGGCTCAAGATTGAGTCATTGTTTGGGAAGCAAGATGAGATGAGAGGTCATCTGTTGGAGAATGAGTTGATCTTATTGAGTCCAAGTAGTTTCGAAACCATGGAAGAGTTTATATCAAAGTTCAAGAACCTACTTCTTTAGCTCAAACCCGTGGCACTAAGAAGAAAGAGGGGAAACTAATACTTTCCATTCCATCCAAACTAGGTACCGAATACTCAATATTTGTGTCTACATTCCATGCTACAAATCTTGTTGTTCGAAATTGGAGGATGCCCTCCTTTGATGCATTCATAGATTCACTCACCAAAGAGTAAGATAATCTTGTGAAAATGGGGTCTTTGTGTTCTTCATAGGACCATGTACTTGTGGCTCGTGGATCTATGAATTTCAGAACTACTAAATCCAAAGGAAAGAAAAATATGAAGGAGAAGAAGCATTCATATGAAGAAAACTCAATTTCTACTGATGAGGATTCAAAATCCAAGAAGATGAAGAGAAAGAGAGAGAAACCCAAGTGTGGTTATTACAGAGGTTATCATTATGATAAATCTTGTTGCATAAATACTATGGACATTATGATCAAGTTTCTTGAAGAAAATAATATTGATGCTCTATATTTTGCAAGAAAATAAGAAAGCAAGCTCGATTTGGAACAAAAAGATAGTAAACGCTTGTATGCTTTGGGTGCTAGAGTTAAGCCTCTTTCTCATGTCTCTATTCCTGATGTTTCTACTTTTTATTCAAATTCTGATATATCAGAACCTAAAAAATCCATCCATTCCTTGGAATAATCTCCAAACAATTCACCAATGTTTCCTCCCAATACTAGTCATTTTCACTAGTTTCTGAGTTGTCTTCTTAAATCTCTTTCCAACTCCATTTAGATCCTTCCTATTTTTATTTTGAAGGTAATATATAGGATGATATTTATGTTATGACGTACTTAAACTCATTTTTCCAACCATATTATTACCAAAAGACCCTACAACCTCCAATTTCTCTAGTTGGGAAATTTCGCAATTTCATGGTTTCCAATATTGTGTCACTCGTATATGTTACTTTTATGTATTGCATATCATTCATTGGTTGGATATCCATTTCATTGTACCTCTTGGGAATATTTTTCCACATGTCTAGACCTGATCTCACAACCTATGGTTCAAATGTCAAGTGTCCATACCATCAAAGTTCGCTCAATTGTCAGTGTCATCTAGTTTCCCACTCTTTTCTTACTATGGACCAATTCTCTCATGGAGACACTATACCCTTGATATTTTCTACTTTATATGAATCATATTCTGATATTTCATATCCTCATGATATTTTTTATAGATTTATGAAGGTGTTTCATTAGTTTGGGAAGAAGATACATGATTTATTTCATCATCTGGCAACTACACAAGAAGCTTATTTTGTTGAGTCTTTTGATGCTCTTTGGGAAGGAATTTGCAAAGATATATTTTCTATTATTGATTATGCTTTCATACGAGAGTATGTTTGCATTAAGAAACATTATTATGATTCTCCTCTATCATCATATTACTAGTATCAAGAGGCCTCTCTGCATGTTCTTTTTCTACGATACATTGATGCATTGGTGCATGATCACACGATATTCACTTAGTGAAACCATATCATAATGCCTTCGTTCATGGGATATTAAATAATACCCCTAATCTCATTAGATATTGATAATTACTTACAAAAATCCTTTTGTTGAGCCCTCCTCCCAATACATATTTCCAATTAAAGAACCCTTATTTTTACAATATATCTTTATTTTTACTAGAAACCCCTTTTTATACCCCCCCAATACCTATAAATCCACATAACCTATTCCTCTCCCCCAAATACCTAAAACATATTGACCTTATTTTTCACAATTAAAAACCCTTCTTTATGAATGAACGTGATAAGATATTTCTAACCAAGGTGAATCCCCCCTGTGCATTATCATGGCATCCACAACCTATTCACCAAGTCTCTCACCAAGAAGTTGTTCATTTGTCTCATTCAACTGAAGAAGAAGACCCATTCAAGACATTTATTTGATATATGAGCTACGTCCATTCTTGAGGGAGGATTTCCCCCATGTGGTTTTGCCTCTTTCCTCATTTTTTACATGGACAAATAAATTGTTGTAAAGGGTGACCTTAGGCCTTATTTCCTCGGCCCTATTTTTTCTTGCTCTATACCATTTTTGGCTTAAGGGAGGGGGGGTGTTAGAACAATATTCCCATCATATGTATGCCATGGACCTTCATGTTGTTCTACCTCGTGTTATTTGGCCTCCTAGTGCCTAGTCTAGTGTTTTGGACCATAGTTGTCCACCTTTGGACCACTCATACTAGAGATACATCAATGAAACCTTGTTTTTCCACTTTTGGAATTATTTCCTCCATTTAGGGAGTCAGTTCCCTCTATGCTTCATTTATGAGGTATTTATCACATTTCCCCATTTTAAGGAGCTAGAGTGCGTGCTCTAGATGATTTGGTCAAACGTGTGTATTCATGACCACTACTTAGCCAACTATTCACCTCATGCTCCCTCCTACTGGATATGTTCGCACCTATATGACTGTCCTAACCTAATTTTGCTCATTATGATTCATTAAACCTCATTATGACACCATCTTTTGGTCCCTCATGTTCATTGAACCTAATTACAGCCCAATATGGGGTTTACACTTGGACCTATCTCATCCATGGGTGAATTGGTCCAATCTAAGCCTACAATTTTGTGAGTCAATCAGTTTGCTTGGGCTAATCGAACTCCCTCCATGGGAGGCCTATATATTGTACTGGGGAGGCCTATATATTGTACTGGTTTTTTCTCAATAAGCACAATGAAAATAATGCTCTAGAGTGGTTTCTCTAGTTTTGTCTCAATATTCCTCTTCTCATATTTTTCTGCTATCTCTTGAAATAATTTAAGTGAAGTTGTTATTGAATCCAGATCTAGGTTGGATTTTCACATGACTTAAAACATTTTGTTGTCATGTTGTGCAATCCAAATTTTATAGGCACTTATATAACCAATGATCTAATTGTAGAGGCTTGAGGTTGATTAGTGAAAACACAACCTATATCATATCTGCAACCACCATATTGACTAATTGCAAGACAGTTTCAAATATAGAACAACATGACGTGTTCTCGTGATGTGTAGCTTCTGCCTAAGTTTTGAATCTCTATGCCTTCCTTCTTCCTTATATTTGAGCAATGGTGGCACAATTAAGAAAATATAGAAAAATCGCCAATCTTAGTCCCCTAAAATAAGTTGCCAAAACACGTTCTAGAACTAATAATGAAGAGATCCCACCTAGATCTGGAAATCAAAGGAGCATCCAAGGCCAAGGAAAAGAAAGAAAATGCGATTGAATGCTTAAATGAGGTAGTGGAAAAAGGGAGAAGAATAAGATAATAAATCAAAAAGTTAGGAAACTCCTACTATAATATGGGACTAACTCGGATCATGAATGAGCTTCCTACTAGAACATAAAAATATATATATATTTACAAGAAAAATCCTGGTTTGTTTTTAGTAAATATGGAGAGTCTCCACATGGAATTCAATGAAATGCCAACTTGGTGACAATATGTACCAAGCAAGTAGATAAGCATACCAACCTGCTAGCCTACATAAGCTTAATCGATTTTACTTACACTAACAAATACGAGATATACCATCATGGGATATGAACCTTCTTAGATTTACTATTTGGAGTATGAATTAAAAGAGGGAAATGAGTGATAGCATAGACAATCTTAAGTACATATTTATTGTTGGAAAAGACCAAATCCTCCCAACTGTAAATCTTCCCTCAAATTTTTGCACTCTAAAAATGTTTCACCTCAATAGATGATCATGAGTTAATACACCCTTATTATGGTCTATTTTATTATAATGATCCTCTTTTTCAACTTTTATATTTCCTTTTTTATTTAAGTCACATTTCTTTTATATTGAATTAATGAATGTCAAATATTTAATACATTGGTATCTTAGTTGATACTCAAAATGGTTTAGGGAAAAAACAGGGAGAAATGCATCCTTCTAAGACTAATAAGGAGACTAATAAGGGGGAAGAGGGGAATGGAAGCCGAGGTTGCTTTAAGTCTTTGAATAGATAGAATTTATAAAGTCTAATTAAGTGAAATTAATAATACTTGGTGCATAAGTGAAATTAATAAAACCTAAGCATGATCTCGGTTATATGGCCTCCATATGTACAATAAAATAGAGCCAAGAATCCTTATACTGGTGTCCTGATCCGTTTAGAAGGCGAATCCCCTGGAAGAAAATTGAAAAGAACAGAACTTTTGCACCTGGGGCACTTGGTATCTTGGCGAGACGTCATTACGTACATAAGACATGTGGGGCATCCAACCAGCATCATGACGCCCAATTCTGTTTGTGTATCGTCATTGTTGGCCTTCAAGGTTTTGCCTGACCTAATTTTGTTGCTCTTGCCCGTCGCCTCCGAAGAAGCGCAAGATGATCTTGCTGAAGAAGAAGAATACGAAGACCCCGAACTCGCACAAAAATCGGAGGATTCTGACAATGAATATGAATCGTGATCCCTTTTACCCAAACTGGTGATCATAGAAGCATCAGTAGCAGATGTGGTCGAGTCATGTTTAGGCGAATCACATGATAGACTCAACCTCAAGTCTAGTTCTTGGTAGTCTCTACGCCTTGAATCAATCTCAGCAGTTTCCCGCCTTGGAAAACTGAAACTATAACTGGAGTTTCGGTTTCCTGTTGATGAATTCACGTAGTAGACAGCTCCATTCTGCAGCACAATTTTGTTAACGTGGGCAAGAGCACAACTGAAACAATATCCAGATTAAAAAGGGTATGCAGTACAGGTAACAGTCACACCAAAGAATGGCTTGATAAAAATACATAATACCAGGACTGTATATTCAAACCTAATCGGAAACCCTGCAATTATAACTTATTTTGATCAATGTTGTATGGATCAAGAAGCTAAACGGTGAATAAATGAATGAGGAACTGACCTTTAAGTCTAGGCACTTGTCCCAGCCACGAGGCACGCACTGATCTTGACCCAGTACTTTCACAAGCTCCTCCTCACATGAATGAGACGTCCTTCCCCGCATTTGAAGAGCGTTAGTACTTGTGAACCGTCCAAGCATTGGCTCTAACACTTTCCTCTCAGATTCATCATCCCTTCCTGCACATTGCTCGTCTTTCATCTTGTGATTGCTGGCCTGCAATTGCAACTCCAGTAGTGCATGTGTTGAAGCCATGGACAAAATACGTCTCACTAAATCAAAACCCTAAAAAACTCTAGTCGAACTGCGCCGCAGCAAAGCAAATCGCAGAAACTGAATACGAAGATGTAAGCTGTTACACGGCGAATATATATAAAAATTCCAATGAATCCCCCAAAGAAAACTGTGACTTAAATTGTCAAGCAACCCACCGCGAATTTCAGGTGGCGTTTTAATGCAGGAGGCAAGCTGCATGAATTAATTACAGAAAAGGAGCGGTCGACCATAGAATAGCATAGCAGAATTCAATAAAGATGCAGCAGAGCAGTTAGAACAACCCTCACCGTCCCCTTCGAACAGTATTAATTACTATGGTGGGCTTGAATTAGTAGCAGTGGCGTGTCCCCCGTGCCTAATTTCTCTCTTTCATGGTGGAAGGAAGGAGGATACCATCTATACTTCAGAGATGGCGGCTACAAGAAACAAGAAACTCTACTTCGTCTTCGTCTCAGATTCAATCTCTAAGCTACCTTCATTGTCGTGGTTAGTAGAGTTGGACTTTGGGTTTTCTTAGACTTTACAATCCTAACCTCCCAGCTTTGACTAGATACAAGCAGTATTCCATGACGTTTACATTACATCGTTTATGATGTATGACGTTTACATTACATCGTTTATGATGTAAGTACTATGGTTGAATGAATTGAATTGTTTTTGGTATGTTTATCGGTTCCATAACGTACTACTTGAATTTTGTTTTGGTTGGTTGGTTTCTCGTTTACCAAACTGAGTAATGCCTCTTACTTACCCTGCCTTCAAGTTTTGAAGGTGTGTATGCCTAGATTAAAATATAAGATTTTCAACAACGTAAAAGGTACATTTGATTTTGAAGGTACCTAAAGTTCAACATGGCTCAAAACATTCGGTGTGTCTTAAAGTTATAAGATTTTCAGCAACTGAACCAAGAATAAGAACAACCAAGCTCCTTTGGAATCGCATTTTCTCAATAAAAAAGCTATATACATATATTTACCTATTATATATATAGATTGTAATAGTCATAAAGTTATAAGACTTCAGCAACTGAACTAAGAATAAGAACAACCGAGCTCCTTTGGAATCGCATGATCTCAATAAAAAAAAGCTATATACATATATTTACCTATTATATATATATATATAGATTGTAATAGTCATAGTTTGTAATGTAGATGAGAACAACCGGGGTCCTTTGGAATCGCCTGATCTCAATAACAAGCTATATATATAGAGATTGTAATAGTCATAGTTTGTAATGTAGATGAGAACAATTAGGGTCCTTTGGAATCGCGTCATCTCAATAACAAGTCATTTGTATTTGTGCTTGTTAGAAGAGAGTTTATATTAATGTAGATGACATGTCCTCTTCTTTTTTTAGCATTATTTGCTATACGCGACTTTTAAATCTATTTTCGCGTATATACGCGGATATGACTCTTAAACTCGTGTACATCAGGATGTGTGCAAAAGGCTAAATAGTTTTGGAGTTTTCCTTGATGTGGAGCCGGGTCACTTGTCTCTTTCCCTTCCATATGCCTTGAGATCGCTTGGAGTCGACCTTCCATTACCCCATTGAAGCACTATATAAGGAACCCTTTGGATACATTGAAAGGGGAGGAATTGAAGAGAAAGAAAACTATAGTCCATTGTTGTTGTATCCTGATCATACTTGAGTCTGCATCCCTTTGTCCCTTGGAGCACTTTGTGTTCTTCCCAAGATTTCCTTTGCTTGTGAGCTTGCTATCGAGAGATGGAGGCCCAGGTGGAGGACTCAGTTTCTCCAATTCGTAGATGTGCCGAAAGAGGTTGTCATTCTTCTAATCTCTTATTTATATTAATAGAAATATCTTTCCTGTCCAATAATGTGTATTTAAATGAATATTGAATCCATGGATGCTTTTAAATGCTTATATGTTATTGATTATATATGCTAGAGTAGGTCTAACACCATTATATAGCATGCTTGTCTTGTTTGCTGATTGTTGAGAGAGCAAATTGCTAACACAAGCAAGATTGGAAAATCTCAACGAGGATCTACATCAACCATCCGGAATAAGGTATGTTCCAAGATCCTTTAGTGTTAGATGTTTATTTCTCTTGCATATTGGGAAGGGATTGATTTCTACGGTTACGTTGTCTGTTGTGGTACCCCAAGCCATAGGAAGTTTTCTCCGTAACAGAATTGGCGACCATACTGGGGAGTTCCTAGTCATTTCTTTTGGGGATTTTTATCGCCGTTCAATGTTCTTGAATTTCTCTAATTTCTCTGTTTCTGAGTCAGGTCTAGGGGCATGTTTGCCTAATAGTGTCTGATAGGAGTAAACTTTGTCTCAGCTTGTCTGTTTACCTTTTTATCTCTTTTTCTTCCTGTACGCGAGTTTTGTCTTCACTGTCGCGTGTACATGTGGTTTTACCTCGAATAGCCGCGTATATACATTGATTTCCTGCACAAAGTCACGTATGCCCTGAGTTTTTCCTTTTTGGGGAAAATTAAGTGTTGCTGGGTGAGTTTGGATGATTGCCGAGTCTTCTTGAATGCTTCTGGAGTCTGTATACACCTCAGTTTTTGACGAGAGATGCTTTTTAGTTTAAATTTTTGAAAATGTTTTTGTCATTTAATTTTCTATTTTTTGTTTTGGGATTAGTGCATTAGGTCTCTTTTACCTTAGTGCTTTGCTTGGGTGCTGTCTGGTAGTGCTTGCAAAGTCTGGTGGTTGTAGAGTCATACTTTTTCTTTTTATCTCATTTTAATTCAAAAAATACAAAAACATTTGCTTTTTACATCATTATGCATTGTTGTATTTTGCATTTTACATGGTACTTGTATTAGGTTTGCTTAGAGAGTATTAGTCATATTTTCATATAGGAATGATTGCATATTCATTTAAAGGAAAATTTCGCACTTCACATAGTAGCATACCCTGTTTTTCATTTGAAACAGTGCATTTCCATTGATTATTAAGTGTGCATTTTACTTCTTGTTGCGTCATAACATCATTAGTTGCACAACCATTTGCCCTTTTGAATAATAAGCCAATTAAAATCAATGCATAATAAAATGAATTACACTCTTTTCTTTTATAGGGTGCACCAATAAGATTAGGTTGTAGGGTCTTGGAATAATTCATTGTGAGTAAATTATCCAAGACCACTAAATGGAACATTTATGTGTCTATCCAGGTGAGAGTGTGAAATTACTTTATATAGTTAGTGTTTCTCAGGATCCTCCTCTTATAAGGGAGTTAAACACAAGGAAGTGTGAGCGGTTATTGATTGGGATGATCCCTGGTCATAACTGAGTAGCACCAGAGATATTTCTAGGATTGTATTCATATCTAGGGGCTCTTTTGAGAGTTTCGGGCTTTGCTACCCTACCCATACGGTCAATCCCTCATGCGACTGTCCGCCTGAGCATTGATTATATTGAGGTGACCTTAGTTGCCTTACCTAGGTTATCGAGGAGGTACTTCGTAAAGGTTATTCTGCAGGTGTCCTAGCCAGCTAGGGGTCGAACAACATAGTTGCTATATGTGTTGAAGCTGAGGGCCACTGTAATTGGTTACGAACCTCCGCTTGTTGTGTATGGGAGTCTCAAGCCTCTCCTAAGCGACACATACCTGCTTCATTCAGGAGCTCACATATCCTACCCTTGTTTGCTTGTGATTTGGATTTACATTTTATAGGTGTATGCTCTGTGCACGCTATTTTGCCTAGGGTTTGCATAATTAGATAGAGTCTTTTTCATTTTTTGAGTCATTGTGGATTCAGGCGCGACACTTCGATGTTCTCGTTGTTTAGTAGGAATTAAGCCTTCCATGTCTCCTCCTACTTTGGGAGAGAGAAACAGACAGTTCAGGCGAACTACTTCTCACATTGATTCACACATGATGGGAGATCACAAGGATGAGAATCTTGAGATGTCATCTCCACCTCACGAGGTTGGGGATGTAGATTCTACTCTTGTATATGATCCTTCACCGAAAATCCCTTCACATTCTGGCTATGATGCCTCATTCATAGGTCGTCGATATTGGTTACCAAAAGACGAGACTCATTATGAACCCACAAGCACTAGTCATGTTCGTTTTGGCATGTCTCACATCCCTACACCCGATCTGGCACATCATGTCGAGTTAGAAGTTGAACCTAACACTACGCCTGGGGGCACTCCTATTCCTTTCCATGTAGAGAGATTTGGGAGCACTAGTCACATTGCACCTTCCATCCCAGTGGTGGAAGTTGTCTCACATGTCCGTCCTAGACCTAGTGTTAGTACTCATATGCGGATACTAGATTTGAGACGAGTGACCATAGGGAACACCACTTACATCCCTTCACATGTCCCTTCGTCCTTGAACCCTACTCCTTCGAATTCATTTTTTACAACCCTTCCTCCCCCTCATTCACATGGTCCTTCAAGCCGAAATATCGCTACTAGTCATGTTCGTAATGCGACTGCTCGCACAGTATTATCTCAGAGTCAAGTACCTCCCGTTGTGTCGGCAGGTCATATTCCTATTTTTGGATCATCTAATGGTCCATCACAAGGAGTTCCCCATATCCCTAACTATGGAGCTTCTCATGGGACATCCCATGGGACACCTTATGGAGCTTCTCATGGATAGTCTTATGGACCGCAGTATGGACAGAACTATCAACCCTATGGGTACGAGTATCAACAACCTGCTTACTCTTCCAATTATGGATTTGTAGCACCGCATAGTAAAGATACACCACATCATAATTCTTCCATGCAGCCCTATACAGGTCCAATGGGAGGAGGATATTATGGCCAAGGCCATGGTATTTATAGCAATCAGCCTTACATGAACTAGAACTATTAGGGAGCATGGAATAGACCGGCTCAACCTAGGCTCCCTTTCCTCACAACGTTGAAATTACTTGACTTATCGAGACTTATGAACGATCTGGTATCTCATGACCTGGCCTGGCTGACCGTCCCTAACAAGCTTCCTTCGGCCATTCCCAAGTTCGAGGGCAAAGTTGGAGAAGATCCTAGTGAGCATGTCACTACTTTTCACCTTTGTTGCTCTTCCAATTCCTTACATGATGATTCAATCCGTTTGAGGCTATTTCAACGCACCCTCACTGGGCCTGCAATGAAATGGTATATAGAGTTACCAAGGGGGGCATTCATTTTATTCGATGACCTTGCCATGACTTTCCTCAATCACTTTTAGCTACCCATGCGTTACGATGTTGGTATAGAACTCTTGTCGACATTTCGACAAGACAAAGCCACACATATCTCGGATCATATTCAAGAGTGGCGTAGACAGAAGCGGTTGATTAAAGCCTTTATACCACTGGAATTTCTCTTTGAGTGGTTCCTCAAGTTGTTGTTACCTTACGTCGCGAAGGATATTTCTACATCCGGAGTCCAAAATGAGGAACAAGCAATCTTTAGGGATCAAGAGTTGGATTTGATCTATGCTCAATCCATACTTTTGTATGAGATTCTACCTAATGCTCTGCGATCTAGTTTCGATCCAAAGATCAAGCCTGGACCACATGCCGATGGCATTGTGTATTATACAAGCACCAAACCTGTGGATTCGGTTGTGAAACAAGTGAGCCAATTGTCTATTAATCAATCTGCATCGGGACAAACCATGGCTTCATCTCAACCCACCCAAATGGCGAGTGTACTTTCCATGCAATCGTCGGACCAGAAGGGCAACCAGCAGCCTAGAAGGAATAAGAAAAAAGGTAAAAATAATCGTAAGGGTGGGAACAAGAATGAAAATGCTAATTATAATGACAAGAATGATCGTAATGCTAGGGGGGACAAGCAGTATAAACATAAGGTAAAGTTTCCTTGCAAATTGTGTAAAGAGGACCACCTCACTCACTTGTGCCCTCATATGGAAGATGTATTGAGATTCATAATACAGGGCCCAGCTGCGCTAACTAATCCTTTACCCCATAATCAAAATATGAACTCGAGGACCATTGATCCTCATTGTGCATCGGGTGGAGATCAAAATCCGCCGGAAGCCAATACTAGTCATGGTTGCATCAACATGGTACATGCTACTAAGGTTATGACTCATGTGAAGGATTATGGTTCGTCACAACCGGACCTTGGAAAATAACCCGCTCCACTTGAGAGACCTTTGTGTATAGAAAACCCTATGGATAAACCTGAAGTTGCACCTCACATTCCTAAGGGAGTCCTAAATCGTTCGAGGCACAATCCTAATGCTCGAGCCACCCAGAACTATTCTGTTGTCAAGGATTTGGGCCAAACTCCTGGTGCGATGTCCGCGCTTGAAGTACTTCAGAGTTGTCCTCTGCAAAGGAAAGCCTTGCTTTCTACTCTTGGGGTTAATGATGATAACTCTTCTTTCGTTATCAAATTTGAAACCATGGGATTGCAGCCTCGCTTTCCTTGCTACGTGTCTCTTTTAATTCATGTAGAGTGTCTTAATATGATCGTCAAACGCACTGTGATTGATGAAGGCGTTGTTGCTTCCATGATGTCTTTGTCATGTTGGAAGGGTTTAGGTTCTCTCAAGTTGTCTCACTATGTTGACTGCTTTTGATGGTAGATCATTTCGGTTGCACGGTATTCTTCCTTCTCTTAAGGTCCAATTGGGAGGGAAGACCATCGCGATCAAGGTCGAGGTGGTTGATGCGCCCCTTGACTACAATATTTTACTGGGCTAGAATTGGATGTATAGTATGCAAGCCGTAGCCTCTTCTCTCTTTCAAGTTGTATGCTTTCCATTTAATGGGAAGATTGTTACGATTGATCAGACATCATTTCGTAATCCAAGTGTTAGTGCATCATCGGGAGCTTCTATCCCAATTATTGATAATTCTCAACCGACAACTGGGAGTGTGGGTGTGGGTATGTATCCATCTCTTATGGGAACCTTTAGCTGTCCTACGTCCGTTCTTATGATCAGATCTAGTTTTGGTAGGGCTTCGTCCTCATTGAATTCGGTGTCTTTTCGCACTACCCATATGGAAGATCCTTGGATTCTTCCTTCACTGAGTCCTTCAAATGGACCTATAGAAATGGATGTGTCCTTGCCTACAACAATGGTAGCATATCAAGAAAAACTTGATAATGTTGCAGAGCCTAGTCCTTCCTCTTCGCGGACGGAGGAGGAAGACCCGCATGTGTTGCCTGCATGGGAAGCTGAGTCCTCTCACACACATGATTGCCTCAATGATGTTTTTCCATCGGATGAAGCCATTATTGAGGCCATGTCTGGGGTTGAGCCACCTTGGGAAGAGTTACATCATCGATCATATTTTCTTCCCCAGCTTGATTGTATGGAGCATGAGGAATTTAGGGATATTCTTAGCGAGAAGATTGGTAGCCCCATGGTTCCGTTGAGATCTCCTTGTCAGATGGCCAATGGGAACAAGGAAAATTTATCACCTACTATTCCTATCAACATTTCTCACGATCTTGGCAAAGTTGAGAATGTCTACATTGGGGCGGATTGTTCCCTTGATGAGATCAAGGAGTATACCGAGCTATTTAAAGACTTTCGTGACATATTTTCTTGGTCATACGAAGAAACTCTAGGTATTGAACCTCGTATTATCGAACATGAGATTAAGACCTATCCCAATGTGAATCCGGTTCGACAATGTTTGCGTGCAGTGAATCCTAGAAAAGCACCCGCTATTAAGGCTGAGATAGAGAAGTTGTTAAAAGCAAGTTTTATCTATACCATTCCCCTGATGGAATGGGTTTCAAATCCCATTCCGATTGATAAGAAGCAAGGAGTGATCCATATATGCATTGACTTATGTGATTTAAATTGTGCTTATCCTAAGGATAATTTTCCCACACCATTTATTGATCAGATTTTGGATGAGTGTGTAGGAAGCGAGGTATTCTCCTTCATGGACGGTTTTTTCGGATATAATCAGATTTAGATCAAACCCGAGGACCAACATAAAATTGCATTTATTTTTCCTTGGGGTACTTTTGCATATCGGAAGATGCCTTTCGTTCTTGAAAACATCGGAGCTACATTTCAGCGGGCTATGACCTTAATTTTTCATGATCTCAAAACAATTATCGAAGTGTATTTAGATGACCTTGCTACTCATTCTCGTCTGAGAGTGTGTCATCCATACCATTTGAGATTGGTATTCGAAAGATGCCACCATTACCAGGTTAGGTTAAATTCTCATAAGCGCATCTTTTGTGTGACTGTTGGTCACTTGCCAGGGTTCATTGTATCCAAGGAGGGTATAAGAGTTGATCCCTTAAAGATTGAGGCAATACTTCAATTGTCTCCCCCGCGTATTATTATACATCTTTAGTGTTTAAATCTCTGTAAATATGATGAAAAATTTATTGACTCAAATGCCACCATTTTTTCTCTTAATGTTCTTAGTAGATGTTCAAGATGTGGATCATTTATTTGAATTGTTATGTTTTCCCAGTCTATAGTCATCTTGGAGTCCCCAAAGAGTTGTAAATTTTGAACTCGTTTTTCTAGTGCCAATTGAAGAACTGTCAAGAGAGCTACTAGTTCTACTTTATTATTTGTGCCTTGCCCTGGAGCAAAGGTTATCTCAAATTTTGTTGACTCATTGAGGTGTAAAATGCCTCCAGCTCCTCCCAAAGGAGGTTCCCCTTAACTAGCTCCATCAAAGAAACCCCAAGGTTTGTTTGTGTCTATTTCTGGAGGTTTGACGACTCTTCTTGGTTTTGGATTGGGTACTTCTTGATGTTCCATCAAATTCTACAATAACACATTGACTGTTATTTCTATAGATGTCCATACGTTTTTGAAAACAACTTTGTTTTTTGTTTCCCAAATGGTAAAGACAAATAGAGATGGGAGCACTTTGTGGGTATGTACCCGTTCATTGCTCCACCAATTTTTTATTCTATGATCAAGAGACTCCTCCTCATCTGGATTGGAAGATTGATCCAGGTTGTAGATGACTTGTTTCCACACTGTTCCTGCATATATGCAATTGAAAAAAATATGTGAGTTTGATTCTCCTTTAGCTCTGCATAACAAGAAAATTCCAGACCCATTGAAGCCTCGTTTGAGTAGTGCTTCCCAAGTTAACAATTTGTTATTCAAATCCATCCACAAAGTTAAGATGGCTTTAAGGGGAGCTTGGATTTTCCATATTTTTTACCACCACCAGCAATCTGTTTGTGGATGTTCCAAGAGAATCGTTGCTTCATAACCTAGTTTCGTTGAGAACTTGCCATCCTTCTTGTTCCAAGTCCAAATTAGTTTATCCCTCTCCACTCTTAATTGAACGAAGCTAGACCCAAGATGACTTATAAATCGGTCCCATTCTACTTATTCATTTTCCTTGAGCCCCAAGTCCTACGTTGTTTTCCAAACTGTACCTATGTATTCATTATCAGTATGAGCGCTCACGTCTGCTAATAGTCTGACTCCTCTTCCCATTAGCTGTGTAATAAGCTGTTCTGACAATCTGAATTTTTCCCCTGATCTTGCCCACGGGTCTCGTCCAATTTTGATGCTCCTTTCGTCTCCAATTTTCCATGCTACCCAATTTCCTATTAAAGGAAACGCCATAACAAAGCCTTCCAACATAAATATCCTTCTTTGTGTGTATTAACTGCATGTCTGGACCATTCCTTTATTAAGGAGTTAGGGAAATATTTCACTTTCATTGTTTTTCCCCACAATGTCTCAGGATTCTTGACCATACACCACAAATATTTGGATGCTAAGGCTTTGCTAAAGATATCAGGGTTCTTGATTCCCCAGCCTCTTTTGGATTTAGGGAGGACTAAAGTGGTCCATTTTACTAATGGAATTCCTTCTTATTTTTTACTTGTTGTCCATAGGAAGGTGTTGACGGGCGTATTCGACTAAGCCCGCAACGGGGGAAACAACCCAGTCCGGGATCCTTAGAGCAGGCTCCTAGCTGTTTCGAATGGTTGCTCCCGACAGATTTTAAGGCTCTGTTGGCCTGGGATCCTAGAGGACTAATGGTTTTCTATTAATGCTACTGATAGTCAGTGTTAGTCATACGATTATAATTACAAACGATTTCTCCAAGTTATATTACAAGAATTAGAAACTATTTGAAATAATACAACTAATCCTAAATACATGAATAGAACGTGAATCTAGACTAAAATTATATCATACAAAATCATGTTATAATTATATACAAGTATACAATAATTACAAAGGATGATCTGAATGTAATTAATAAATTTTTTTTGACTTAACAAGATAATTCAGATGATACAACAGCAGAAAATAAATCAATTATAATTCTAATCTAATACCTATCCTGATCAGGAGCAATAATTAATTTAACCTATTACTGACTGATGTCAATAATGATACTGCATGTGAGCATTTGTAATATTTAAAAGACATTTAAATATGCAAATTCATACCAGCATCGTTACACATAATGTAATAATAATATCAATTATTAACTACAATACATGATATACTAACACATTCAACAACAGGAACAGCCAATACCATACAAATAATATTTGCACAATTCATCAAAGAAATTATAACAAACATTATAATATAGAAGAGTGAAATAGCAAAACTGAAAGATACTATAAACTACAATTAAAGTTTTAAAACTGTAACTGTGTGTACAACATCACCAGTCCAAAAACGCTACAGCCACTGACAGATCACTGTCTAGAAACGCAGGTAAAAGAGACCAGCAGTTTTGTTTTCACTTCCCCAGAGTATCGACCCGAATCACTGGCAGCAGAGTTTTGATCTGAGAGAACAATCTCTCAGTCCCCCTCTCACAATCAAATTCTTCTGAGTTTAAATAAACCAGAATCAAAAGAAAACAAAACAAATTCATCTTTGCAACAGGCGAATTCCTGGAAACAAACATTTCGTTGCCGGTCACAACTGCCAAAATCGCGTTCAGAGAACCCTAAAAATATCCTGAAATCCATCATTTTTTGGCGAAATTCCCCTGATTTTAGCTAAATGGGTCTGTTTGGAAGAAAACCCATGTGCCATATTTTTAAGATTCACCTCCATTTGCTCACAATAAATCTCAGAAAATCGTCTGTCAGTTATCTACGCGATTTCTGCAACTGGTAACAATCCCGACATTTTCTCTGTTTCTAGCTGAGAACGAAATTGATAGCATGCTTTTTCTTCATCTAGTGATCACAACAA
>LPNX010447966.1:149867-174205 GCA_001517045.1 Pseudotsuga menziesii
CCAATGTAGTGATTTTGTTAACTAATTCCTAGTTCGCAAAGGTTTCTTTTAAAAACTTTGAATTTCATGTTTCAGTAGCTTCTGGAATATCATCATTTCAGTAGTTATCAATTCTTCACTTTTACTATATGAAATTCAAACATTTCATCAAAACAAAACACAATTTTATTCGATGAAATAATGGTTTTTAAAGGCTGTTGGGTAGAGGCACAACAGAAGGATAGGAATTTTTCCTTATTTTTGTAAGTATCCCTTTAGGAATGTATGATATTGAAGCCCAATAGACAGGGATGCTCTGAAACACTGCTTTCAATAGGAGTAATCTCCCTCCCCTTGAAAGGAACCGATTGGTCCACATAGAAACTCTGTTATCAATTTTTTTGTAGAGCCAAGTCCAATCCTGAAATGAGTAAGCATTTGGTTTTAGTTGAAACCCTAGATATTCGAAACCATCTGATAAAGGGGCTGCTGATACTAGAATTAACCCCTTGGATTGTGTTAGGATGTCCTCTTGTACATTGTTGTGTGATAACTTCGACTTCTCCAGATTGATTTCCATCCCTATTGATTTCTGATAAGCATCTAGTACTTTTACCATATTTTCTAGGTTTCCAAAGGTTCCTTCTCCAAACATTAAGACATCATCTACAAAAAAAACATGGGTAAGTTTAATTTGGTTGGAAATTCTTACCACCTTTATCATTGTTCCCTCCCTTGCATTGTAAATATATCTGTTGAGTGCTTCTGCTACTAATAAAAAGAGAAATGGAGAAAGGGCGCAGTCCTTCCTTTAGCCTCTAGTTGGATGAAATAAATTGGAGGGGGATCAATTGATCAGGACCATGAATGAGGTCGAATTAATGCATCCCGTAATCCACTCCATCATCTCCACTGGAATCCCTATCTGTACTAAGAGCAGATGAATGAAAGTCCAACTCACTCTATCATAGGATTTGGATAGGTCTACCTTCAGTGCAAAAGATGACTGCTTTTCCTTTTTGATGGAGTGAAAATGCTCCTATGCTAGTGACACCGCATCATGGATATGCCTATTAATAAAAAACAAAAACTGTTCTTCTATTATGAACTGATTCAATATGAGTTTAAGTCTCTATGCTATGATTTTGTAGATCATATTGCAGCAAGAGATTGGTCTGAAGTCCTCAAAATTTTCCTCTATTTGTCTTTTGGGGATGAGACTAATAAAGGTGGCATTCATTGCCCTTAATTTTTTTTTTATCCTCTGTGACTCTCTTACCACCTTCAGAATATCACCCTTCATCATATCATAAAAACCTAGAAAGAAATAAAGAGTAAACCCATCTGTCCCTAGGCTCTTACCTTTTTGAAAGGAGTGAACAATTTTGTTGAGCTCTTCTTTTGTCACTTCTTCCAATAGATCTTGTTTCATCTCCTCTATGATTAAACAGGGGAACATATTGAGTACTTCTAATATTTCATAAATAGGACACCCTAGAGGGGCTGTAAATCTTTTCTGGAAATTCTATTTTGCTGCTTTTTCCTTGTCTTTAAAGTTCTGTGTTGTTCCTCCTTCTCCATCCTTGATCTCTAAGATGGTGTTAATGTTTTTCCTGTGAGAAGCAAAACAATGGAAAAAATTTGTGTTCTCGTCCCCTGCTTCTAACCATAGTGCTCTGCTCTTTAGTTTACACAATTTCTCTTCATGAGCTAGGAGTAGAATTCGTTTGTTTTTCTAATTTTTTAAAAGTTGCAAATATGCTAAAGAGAAAATCCATTTGGTGTTAGAGTTGTACAGGTTTTGAATTTTCTACTTTGATTCTTTCAGCTCCTCTTGTTCTGACTCTCTGTCTTTTTTTCCCCACTCACCAAATGATCTTGGCATAGTCTTTCTGAGATTTTATACATATATATGTGTGTGTGTGTGTGTGTGTGTGTGTGTGTGTGTGTGTGTATCGAATTGATCCTATACATATGCATATCAAGAACCAAGAACAATCAAATATCTTGAGGTGTAAATTTTTCTTAATGTATACAAAATTTAAGATAAGAATTTACACCTCCAGAAAAAATGAATTCCTCTTGGTGCTTGATAGATCCAGGTTTAAGATGGATCTATACTAGTACTAAATACATTTATCATTTTATTATTTGTGAAGTTGCATAAACTTTAACAATATTAAATATATTTTTAATTGTTAGTTATTATGTCATTGTAGGTGATATATATGAATCCATCATGAGTATTAATTCATTTTGATATGGGAAAAATATTTCAATTTTCTAAAGTTTGTAATAAATTTTATTAAATGTAATTAAAAAAATACAATTATTTGAATGTCGATTGGTGTTTGGCTGCTTACGTGAGCGCCTCGATCTTTACTTCACACATTGGTGGTTGTGTGACGTAGGGCAGGCCTGAAATTTTCAACACCCTTACTTACCCATCATAAGTTCTATAATAAGGTTTTAGCATATAACCTATGATATATATGGTTAAATGGGGTTCGAGGCATCAATATATTAAATGTTAAACCTGTTATTCCACACCATCAATGAGGTAGTCTACAACCATTAAAAGATGGTGTATTTTCCCAAGGTTGTTCACAACCTAGTGTCTGCAAACATTAAAAATGGGTATGTTTCCAGAGAATGGAGTTAGGACATATCCCTCGTAATATGTGGGAATTAACCATTGGAATATCTTCACCTTTCAACCTTTGCATGGCACGCCTGAGAATGGAGTTGTTCGGTAAAAATATTTTGTTTGCATTAGTAAAATATTATTCTTTGTGCAATACTCTTAACAACGTTGACAAGTGCAGGATAATAGTTGCAGGCTTTATCTTTTAACGTTTATAGGTTCCCTGGTGGAAACTTGGCCCAACCCGTTTGCAGAGGGACGAATTTAATGCTGTGGGATTGAAGGACGACTTTAATGTCACGGTCTTGAATTTTATTGATGGGAATTACAATTGGAACTTGGCATTGTCCGAATTGAACGTCCTCCATGTTGTACTTCGCTAACTATGTAATGAAGTTTGTGCTAAGGGTCTTATAGTGCCCCTCCTTACCATTATAAGACTCCTTTGTATTTATCCTCTTCAAACTCACCCTTCACTCCTATTCTATGCTTCCAACATCTCTAGCATTCACTTGCTTCTATTTTATTTCTTCCAGCTTTACAACATATAAAATGGGGAAGCAACAACAAATGGATTTTCCATCAATGGAAACAGATATTCGTATAGTGATGAATATGTTAACAAGAATGAAAGTGCTAATGGGCATGCAGTTCAACATGTTAATGGGAATTACAACGATATTACCATGATGCTTGTTTCCAATGGAGTGCCAAGATTCAAAACCGCGCTTTCGGAGACAGATGACGTCGTTTCTTTTGGTATTTACATTTTATTATTTATAAATCAGAATCTTTAGATATGCAAATTCCAATCTATATATAAATTCATCAATAGAGCTTCCTTGCTCACTTGTGGCTGATCTAACCAGTTAAGTTTTTTTTGTTTTTTTATTTGGAACGCAACATATAATCTAAGCATTTCTTGGTCTTTTATCGCATTATTTGTAATATATGGGGGGGAAATTATCGCACTCCAGAAAATGCGGAGTCCTCTTTTTATTAGAGTCATTTTGCTCAAGCTTTGCATGCCATATTTAAAGAGTAGCTGAGTTTAGTATGAACGAAATGGCGTATTCATTCTCTTTGCTATAAATGCTGCAGTTTTCAAAATGAGGAATGCATCATCTAGTATTCTGTCCCTAAAATAGCTTTAATTGGAGACACTGTGAGGTTTCCTCTAGTGCCTAGCTATTCATTGTATTGTTAGAATTTGTGTATATATAGTACAGTCAACATGTAAACTCTTAAAGCTGGAAATACTGAGTCTCTATGTTGTTAAGTATGTAGTTCAAAACTCTCGGCTCATGCTAATTCCTTATCAACACTTTATAAATTACGGATTTAAATATATTCATTCCATTTATACAAGTCTATAGACAATACAATGTTTTTAAAGATTATACTCGTTAAGACTCTCATACTATTTCCCTTCTCTAGCTACAGGATTAAAGCAGTGAGACAATTCTTTCCAGCTTAAGCTAGGACTCTAGTTAGTAATTTTATATTATTTTATTAAGTCTTTGGCTCCAATGGGATGTATTGCATTTTTTTGTTTCAAATTATCAGGTTTGGAGGAACATACAAGTATTTTTTCCTTGTTTTAGGTTTGTTTTATGCTAAGCATCCAAAGCTAGATTTCACAAACTAAATAAATCATGGCAAGTTAGCATTTCCATAAGAAATGATAGACTTCTATAGTCTTTTTTCTAGATTAAGCATTCCATACATGGGGAATAATTTAGCCTTGTTATCCTAATTCACATAAAACAAACATGTGATAACAAATATTGATGTTCATGATAACTCGAAGAATTTTAGACTTAATAGTACCAGGTTAAATCACATGTACTAAAGCTCATAAAGACGAGCCAACGATATAATCTAATTTACCAACCACAACTCAATCCATGTTATTTGAAAATTTGCATTTCTAATTTTTTATTTTACCTAAAATATATACTCGAAATGATTCACAATCAGAAAATGATTTTAAGCATTATATTTTTTAACAAAATAGCTTCTTCCCATTAACAGTATTTTCATATTGTTTATGCAACAAACTTAAATTTACATATATAGTGGATCGAAATCAAAATAGCTGACCAGTTTCTAAAAAAAATGAAAGAGGCCAAATAATGGGGTGTTGCACTCCAAGAATCTTTTCCTTGGTAAGTCATTGCACAACTGAGTTCCTGCAGTATCAAATGTGAAGGGGATCGGACAATTAAACATCTGAAATAAAATGTGAAGTTGAAAATTAACGCTTGCACATAGTCCCGGGGTCCTGATCACCATCCACCTAGGAGAATACCAGACGAGAATACAGACCATGGTCCCTTTGAATCGTTTTACTGACTTTAAAGTCTGATTTCCATACAAAGGAAATTTGTCTAGAAATTTGATATGTATTAAACCGCGTGTCATTTGTTCACTCTCTTGGTTATCAAAACAAAAATGTTTGGTGGCTTTTAATTTTAGATCACCTTATGGTATTTGGAAATGAGTCAAATAAAAACAATTTCAATTCAATAATTGAATTCATTAAAACCAAACGATTTCCTCTTCAAACATGGCTTCCATTTCCCAAGAAGGTGTGAGTCACAAGAAATTCCATGCAACGAATTCGCTGATAATGGTGATTAACTTTTTAGTGAGGCTTGAAAGATGAAGTATTATATATGATAATGTCATTTTCCAAAACAATTTTTTTTTCAAAGTCAATATCTTTGTTTGGAAAGGTGTAGTTTAATATGAAGACAATCTTCGTTGGTGTTTTGCACTAAATAGGTAAATTAGGTCAATTTTGTACACATGCAGAACTAAATTGTAATAACTTACTATTGATTTTCACACCACAGAGATTTTTGAGCTTAAATGTGGCTATATAATATAGAAACAAGTGATTTTTTCACTAAATAATGAATATTAATGTCTTCACGGCATTCTTCGTACCGAAGTGAGCAATTATGGCTAGGATATAGTGCTGCTCGATACAGAACCATTCGACAAGGTAAATATAAGTAGTACACTATCTGGAAAAATATAAAATAAAGATTGTGAACTACCTTTTCTCTGAACATCAATGCAGTTTGCTTGCTCTTGTTGATGGGCACTTGCTATAGACGGAAAGATGCAAAGCGCATAAGTGGACAAGTTTATCTATAACAAATTACTAGTGCATTATGCGCTAGTCTGGCCAGTTATTTTCCATCCTTTTTTAAACAACAAATTGAAGATATTCTTGTGTAAAATTCCAAACTAGAGTTTCAAAAGTTTTAGAATATTTAACTTCTTGTTTAATTTTATTGATTACTTGTTCTGGTTATTACCTGTATACTTTCTACTATCACACAAGAAGTTATATATTTGGTATCTGTGATTACAGGTTATAGGAGTTGCATATACCCTGTAGGGTCAAGGTATGTATCGAATAAACTTAGAAAGCTATTCACAACATTGTATTTGTTCTTTTCTTTCTTATGTATTGGGTTGCACAATGGTCTGTTTATTGTATTGATTTTACTAATACCTTGGGTATGAATGATTTGCAACACTTTTAGTAGTAGCACTTATCCTCCTACCACAATAAGTACCTCTCCACCTCCTCCCACATTCACTATCACTCCAACTACACCCACTCCAATGTACAATGTCATCACTCTAGCAGGGGGTATTACCACTCCCACTGGTGGTATTACAACAACTCCTACTATGGGGAGAATTGCTAGAGGCATTCCCACTGTAGGCCTGGGACCAAGTGCTACATTCAATGGTACACCCCCATATGACAACACACCATCATTTTTCCAGTACATGTCTACGTCATTTACGTTTGTCTTGTCTCTAGTTGTGGTTGTAATGCTTGGATGAATACTTGAAATGCTAGCTAGCTTTGTCTGTTTACTAGTGCCATAGCTAGCATTCCAAGCACTAAGGATGATGTTGTAGAAATTCTCATCTTTGGTACTCTAACAAGCTATTTTCTTTTCTTAAGAGGTTGCAGGTGAATTTTGTTGGGAAATTTTTGGAGATGGGCATAGAAATGCAGGTCAACCCTTTATTCTTTGCAAGAGATGCATGAGTAAGGGGGGCATATTGTTCCCAAATTTTCATATGTACATTGAATGCTCTGCAATCGCGGACATTACTTGTCCACTCACATTTGCTATCTCTTCAACAAATAATACTATCTTCATCCATGTTGTTATCTCTACTGCATTTTGATATTTCTTAGTAGTGAATGTATGATCAAGTGGGAAGTTCTCATAGCAATCAGACAAAATTTTTAACTATATTAGATCTTAATACAAGAAACTAATGTATAAGATCCTTTGTTGAGATCTAGGAGATGGTTATGCTTACCTCAGAAGTATGCTAATATTGGTATGTTATTATTTCAGTAATAAATAATTGAGAGTAAGCAGCTCAATGCTACAGATTCATATTCTCCTCTATAGAGAATTGTCCTGAATTGTCCCGCTTTGGGTTTCTTAGTTAATATTTTTGTATAATTTTCAGTAAAAATTAATTGAGCAAGCAACCTAATGCTAC
This sequence comes from Pseudotsuga menziesii, assembly GCA_001517045.1. Classification (NCBI taxonomy): domain Eukaryota; kingdom Viridiplantae; phylum Streptophyta; class Pinopsida; order Pinales; family Pinaceae; genus Pseudotsuga; species Pseudotsuga menziesii. Next base: position 157,042 of record LPNX010447966.1, read on the forward strand.
AAATTCACCTCTTCAGAGAATTGTACTTTTTTGGGTTTCTTAGTTACTATTGTTGTCTCCTCTTCCGAGAACTATCCTTTTTGGGGTTTCTTAGTTACTATTTTCGTTTAATTTTCAGTAAAAAATAATTGAGACCAAGCAGCTCAATGGTACAGATTCTCCTGCACAGAGAATTTCCATGCTTGGGGTTTCTTAGTTAATAGTTTTATTTTATTGAAGTAGGAATCCTAGAAGTTTCAAGTAGGTCTTGGATGGATCCATCTATTCATAATTAAAAAAACCTTAAAAAACCCATAGTCTATCTATTCAGGTATTTAAAAAACCCATAGGGCTATCTATTATGGGATTTAAAATACCATAGGAATAAAGAGGTTTATGGATCTCTACTGCTTTATTATATTCACATCATGATTTGGTGGATTCCTATTTTCGTGTTGTCAATAGCACTTTTCCTCTCTTAAACCCTCTCTTAGACCAGTTAAAATAAAATGGACTGATGGACGATAGTTTGTTGCATCATAAAAATTCCATTTCCATTTTTAAAGTTATTTTTTTTATAACTCGCATTGTAGGCTTGTTCTGTCTGTTTGGAAATTCATCTTGAATAATATTTTTGTGCATGAATCATTCATAATGGATGGGTTTTTTTGAAAGAGGATTCATTTTAATAAAATTCTAATTATCCTTAAAATAAGTATTCTATGTTCTTCAACCAGAACATATCAATCCTTACCCATCATAGTGTTGAAATACTGTAACTTCAAAGGATATTCTAAATGTATTTTACTGATGTAACCCAAGGGAGATGGTATTATTCCTCTGACGGGGTTATACTATTATATTTGGTCATCAAAGAGTCATGAGGTAAAGCCTCCTCTTGTGTCGGTTCTTTAGCACCTCAATTAATAATATAATATACTATTTTGAGTATTCCTAGGTGAAGTCAGCCTAGACAGTTTATTGGGGCCGACTTGTCTAGTGAAAAATGTCAATTAACAATTAGTATAAATAGAGGAGATGGGTTCTTATTTGAAAAATAGACTCAATCACTTGTGTAGCGCATAGGATAGAGAGAGAGAGAGAGAGACTGAACAGAAGGAGGAGAACAATTGTTTTTGGGGTTTTCTTTTATACATCTTATACAGAGGAAGTGTTTGATGGGGTTTCTTCCCCTTGAGGGTTTCCTCAGATAAATGTTGTGTCTATCTTGTGATTGTGTTTCTATAAGCGATTATTGATATGCTGCTATGATTTTGAATTGAATACTATTGGAATCTAGTCTAGCATATGAAAACTTAACATGGTATCAGAGCTAACCTGATTAGAGCATCTTTCACAAGGTGAAATTCCCCCTCCTCTCTCTTCGGAAGAAATTAGGGTTTATGCAAAATCTAGAGGATTGAATATTTGCTTGCATAGAAAGTTGTACCCTTGTAGAGTGCATCTATTGAGCCCTAGATCAAAGTTTTTGGGTGGATAGATCTCCGAGAAACCCAAACCCTAGTTTGGCAGTGAACCAGAAAAACTGCAGCAAAACAGAACCAGAAAAGTTACAGTGGTGCAACTTTGCAAGTAGGATTCAAGGACTGAATATTAGGGATCTCTAGAAAGCAGTTGGACCAACCAACTCGCCTCCTCCAAGCGCATCTACTGGTAAGTTCAAACTCTTATTTTGACAATTTTAATTTTTGAGTGACTTACTGGTCAAGATGGCCCCAAGAACTAATCTTGAGGATAAATTGGAAGGCCTAGAAAACTTCCTAGAATGGAAGTACATGATTGGCCTCATTCTGCAAGAGAATGGTCTTGAGAAGTACATAAAGAATGAGATTGCAGAACCTAAAGAAGCTGAAGCTAAGGAGAAGTATGAACAAGAATTAATCAAAGCAATGAGGATCATTGCTGATTCCATTAAGGATCATTTTATCCCTCAAGTATCATCCAAGAAGACACCTAATCAAATGTATTATGCACTTTCCAAAATGTATGAAGGAAAGAACATCAACATAAATATGAATCTAAGAAATCAATTGAAGGGCACCAAGAGGAGCAAAGGAGAATCTGTTCAAGATTACTTCACAAGGATCTCCCATATCAAAGAGAAGCTAATGATATTAGAGATACTATTTATGAGGATGAATTGGTTATGACTGCTCTCAATGGCCGCACTAGGCCCTGGGACTCATTCATCCAAACCTTGTGTGCTAGAAAAGAAAGTATGATGTTTGACAAAGTATGGGAAGATTGCATACAAGAAGCTGAAGCTAGAGTAGCCAATAGAGAAGCTCTTCTCAGAGAAGATGATCAGGATCTAGCTACACATACTAAGGAAAGAAATCAATCAAACTTCAAAAGGATTTACCAGAGGCCTTCAAAGAAGAAATTCCAGAAAAGGAAGAAGAAGGATTAATCAAAGTATGAATGCTACAACTGTCATAAGACATGAAATATTTCTAGAGAATGTCCATCATTGAACAGCAACAACAAAAGACATCATGATCATCTAGCTGAAGATGAGAATGGAGAAATACCTTGAAACAAAACTAGAGGTGAAGAGGTAGAAGAATATGTGTTATTATTTGCGCTCTCTGGGTCTGTAACACATAGAGAAGATACATGGCTTATTGATAGTGGTGCCTCTAAACACGTGACAGGAAAGAAGACAAACCTGTCAAATCTTAAAGAGAAGCACTCTTCCCAAAAGGAATCTTTCGAAGATGACTATCAGTATCCCACTAAACATATTGGTGAATCAAGCTACAAGCTTGAATCTAGGACCTCCATGAAGATGAAGGAAGTACTGTAAGTACCTGGTTTGAAAAAGAACCTACTTTCCATCTCAAAACTAGACAAGAAAGGATATAGAGTTTCTTTTATAAATGGACAAGTACTCATGTGGTCCAAGGATAAGACACTTGAAGATGTTGTAGTCATTGGAGAAGAAGGAGGAGGACTATACAAGCTTAAACAACATCCAGAGACATCCCTTGTCCATGAGACTACCAGCTCAAGTGAATTGTGGCATAGGAGACTTTCTCACATCAACTACGAAGCATTGCCCTATGTGAGCAAGGTGGTAACAGGGTTACCAGATCTAATGATCAAACATGAGAGAACCTGCAAGGGATGTGCACAGAAAAAGAAAATCAAGAATCCATTTTTGAAAAGTGACACAAAGACTAAAGGTACGTTGGAACTAATTCATTCTGATGTCTGTGGTCCTATGACCTCCATATCCTTAAGTGGATATGAATACTATGTCACATTTATTGATGATTATTCAAGAAAGACTTGGATACATTTCTTAAAGAATAGAAGTGAATTGTTCGGGAAATTCAAGGAATTCAAATCCTTCATACAGAACTAGTCATAAAAGAGAATCAAGACACTGAGATCAATAATGGTGGAGAATACACTTAAAAGGAATTTGAAGCATTTTGTAAAGAGGCAGGAATCAAGAGGGAACTAGCCACTCCCTATAATCCCCAACAAAATGGTGTTGCAGAAAGAAAGAATAGAACTATCATGGAAGTAGTGAAGACCATGATTCATGACCAAGACCTCCCTATGCACCTATGGGCTAAAGCTGCAAGAATAGTTGTATATGTGCAAAATAGATTATCTCAAAGTGCTCTTGAATTCAAGACTCCTGAAGAACTGTATACTGGAAATAAACCTGGAGTAAGCGATCTCAATATATTTGGATGTCCAGTATATGTACATATTCTGAAAGAGAAGAGAACCAAATTGGATCCTTCTGGTAAGAAGGGAATATTTGTAGGATACTGTGAAGTATCCAAATCCTTCAGGATATACATTTTAGGATTCCATCATATCAAGATTGGTAGGTATGTAACCTTCGATGAAGAAGTAGCTCTTAATAAATCTAGGTGTCAACTTGAAGAAGTACATGAAGAAGATGTACCTCCCAAATAGACGGAAGGTGAACAAATTCCTGAAATAGTAGGTCCAGAAGATCATGACATGATAGAGCCTCAGGAGCCCCCTACTATGGATATCTATTGAAAGGTAAAACCTGCTTGGGTAAGAGAAATCATACAAGAAGTAGAAAGATATGGAGCACCAGAAGGTTCCATAAGAACCAGCAAAAGATCAAAGCCATATTCTAGCTATGTAGCCTTGATGTGTGATCTTGTAGACCAAGAACCCAACAACTATGAGGAAGTTGCATAGAAGAAAGAATGGGTTGAATAAATGACGAAAGAATACCAATCGATCATGAAGAATGATGTTTGGGATATAGTTCCTAAAGCAAAAAACAAGAGTGTGGTTTCTTCGAAATGGATCTACAAGATAAAACATGCTGCAGATGGAAGTATTGAAAGTACAAAGCAAGATTTCTGGCCAGAGGATTCTCTCAAAAATAAGGAAATGTATTCAATATCATGGAAAGCCAAAGCCTTGCTTCAGCGTTTAGTCTCAGTGAGAAAAGGTTGTGGGAGATCTTGCAGACAGAGAAGAGTCTGTGATTCTTCCTCCCTTGACTCGTTTTCCTACGACCCCCGCAAGAGAGGAAGAGGAAGGAGAATGCGAACACGAACCCTCCTTCCTCAGTATATTGGGATTCAAGTGAAAACTTGGATGCCAGTGACAATTTTTGTATTTATTTCTTTGTAAATATTTGTAAATCCAGAGGAGATGCTATTTTTGAAAGAGTAGCATTAATCCTTAAGATATTGTGAATGCCTCAATAACTAATCACGTAATAATAAATTATTTTCGTTCTTGTATATGTAATAATTTTAAATTCTACCGCTGAGATTTATACTTGTCACGGCTCCATATCTTGTCCTTCCATGGAAATGAGAACCCCTCCATTGTCTTATTATCATTTTAGTAACGATAATATGCTCTGCACAACCCATAATGTTTGCAAGTATAGGAAGCAGTATTTATCCAACCTTCATGTAAACATGACCTGCAACTTCACCCGGTGCAAGTAGAGGAAGAAATATTTATCAATCTTCATGCAAACATTATTTGCAACTTGACCTAGTGCAATCAATCATTGAAAATGCATTACAGAAGAATCAATATAAGTAGAGAAAATCGGCCTAGTACAATCCATCATCGAAAACACATTACAGAAGAAATATTGTAAGGAGATGAAGATTTAGGTTTACGCTTAGAACATGACATTCAAAATTGAATTGCAACTTGATGTAGCCCAATCCATCATTGAAAATGCATTACAGAAGAATCAATATAAGGAAAGAAACTGGATCTAGTACAATCCATCATTCAAAATACCTTAGAGAAGAAATATTGTAAGGAGATGAAGATTCAATTTTTCACTTACAACATGCACGACAAACATGATATGAAACTTGATCTAGTGCAATCCATCATTGAAAATTCATTACAAAATAATTGATATAAAAATAGCAACTGGACCTAGTACAATCCATCATTTAAAATACCTTAGAGAAGAAATATTGTAGGGAGATGAATATTCAGTTTTGCACTTGCACCATGACCTGGAACTTGACCTAGTGCAATCCATCATTGAAAATGCATTACAGAAGCATCAATATAAGGAGAACAACTAGGCCTAGTACAATTCATCATTGAAAATACCTTAGAGAAGAAATCCCACTTGCACTTTGGAATGGGAAAAGGTTGAAGCAATCTTGTAGGATGTCTCTTCAGTGCGCGTGTGCACTTCTGCTAACAATGGGAGATGGGCTTGAGATTTTATAGATGCAACGCACATTGAAAAGGAGTTAATATAACAACTAGCCTAGGATATTCCCCATGGAAGAATTTTAATCTTGCTTCCATTTCGAAAACGTCCACAATGTTCATTTGGTCTTTTAGCTTCAAGGGAGGGCACAACTCTACCCAGAAAGTGCTCAGATCAACCATGCAAATTTGACACAACATATGTTCTATTTTGTTTGGTGAAAAATTATATTGGCCACCCTTTGGTTGAGAGCGACAATGTCAAACTGGTTCGTCCTTTTACCCAACTTGTTAGTGTTCGTAGACAACAGTGGAGTCTCTTTATGGAACTTAGGAACTCATTTTTTCAACAAGTAATTTTCAATTTTTTAGTGATAGTTAAAAAAACATTGTAACAATAACTCACAATCAAGATTGGCATATTGTGTTAAGGTATTGCAATATTATGTTGAGATCAATCTAATAAACTGCCAAGGTAAATTTCTAAACCAAACTGTCTTGCAACAATGTTCTTGTAACACTAGGTGGCAATGTCGGGGACAACATTGGGAACAAAAAATTGCAGTACATGAGTGCCATTACTAAAATTGCAGCTAAAGAAAATTAATGAGCAGAACCGTAATAGAGAACTTGGTGCAAAGGAAGGAGTACCAAATGAGGATGCCACTTGGGAATTGAAAAATATTGCAGCATACAAACTTGGAATTTATTGAGGACAAATAATATTGAGTGGGGAGGATTTTTCATGTCCCCAATTAAATAATTTCCAAATAAGACTATTTGCAAATAATGTTTCACCAACCTACTAGTTCCCTAGGTTGAGATGGAGACATAAATTTTGTAATAAGGAGCTAGGGGACCCAAAAGGACTTTATTTTACCATATTCACATTTTCTTGGGTCACATAAATGATAAATGATAATAAAATAGGGTGGCATGAGTTCATGAAGAGTTACTAAACCACTAAGATGAGTTGGAGGAAGCTCATGAAGGGAAATTCGACCTTAGAATACCTCATTAAGTTAATAAAATGATTTCATGATGAATGAGAATATATTTTGATCAATTTTTAATTGGTATTTGACATTTTGGAGAGCTTTTTCTTGTCCATTGCTCGGTGAGTGTTAACTCTCCCTGCTTGTGAACCAATTTCGAGGGAGTGGATACCTTTCCAAGTTGGTTGATGGAGAGGACATTCATACCTCCCATGAGATATTAATGAATGAGATTTATTTTCAGTTTTAAGGTACATACAATCAAATTCTCAACTATCTCCCCATTGTCTCATTCCTTCTTCTCCACCCCCCCACACTCTCATTTGATGGGGCACTTGTTGGAGTGATTCTTGTGCCTTGGTGAGGATAGTTGATGGAAAATATTTGATTTATGATATATGGATCTGTAATATCATACCCATATTCTCTGTAAGTCAGAATCTCAGAAATACATGTATGAAAGGCTTCCATTCCCCATGCTCTTGAATAACTAGTTTTCATGGATTTGGACTCAATATTGAAGTAGCTTTATATCAGATTTGTATGAGGACATTTATATGAGTTGTATGATTATGGGAAATAAAAATATGATGTATGGATCTTTCATATTATGTCCACATTCTCTTTAAGTCTAAATATCAGAAATACATGTATGAAAATCTTTCATACGCATGCCTAGTGTATCACTAGTCTTCATGGATTTTGGATTCAATCTTGAAGTAGTTTTATACCAGATTTGTATGAGATATATTCTATGAGTTTTAGGATATTGTAACAGAAATATATGATGTATTAATTTTTAATTTAATGTGCATATCCTCTGTGGGTCAAAATCCAAGAAACTCGTGTGTGAAAAGCTTGCATTCTCATGTCATTGAATCCCTAGTTTCCATGACTTTGGGTTCAATCTTGAAGGAGTATTGTATCGTATTTGTATGAGGGTTGTTATCTGAGTTTGATGATGTTGTGACAGATATATATGATGTGTTACTCAGTAATATCATGTCCCTATCCTCTTTGGGTCTAAATCCAACAAATCCATATGTGAAACTCTTGTAATTCCATGCTACTAATTCACTAGTTTTCATGTATTTGACTCCCATACTGAATGAGATGTATACCAGACTTGTATGAAGGGATTTATATGGTTTTTAATAAGGTTTTGTAATAAATTTGTATTTTGTATATGGTCCCTATATTTCACATCCTAATATGAACCTTTAACTCTACCTTTCATATGTCAAAATCGAGCTAGTTATGCAATTTCCCCATAAGCAATTTCACTTAAAGTTATCAAACAAATGTGGAACTCTATAACCAGTTTTCAGAACTAATAACAATGTGTAATGATAGTAAATTATTTCCTATATAATTCCCCATAATATTATTACAAATTTTGGAGGTTCATACATGAGTTGGGAAGCCCATTTGGCCTACACCCTAGGAGGGATTTCATCGCAATTTCCTAGTAATTTTGTCATTTTTGTCATCAGACCCAAACAAGGTTGCAGAGGTCTAAAGTATGATCCAAAATATCCATGAACCACCTTGATATGTTTTAATACTCACCATACCATGTCCTTTCAATTTTGGGACCATTTGGTGAAAGTTGGAACCCTATAGAGTCGTGACTAATTAAGCTCGAATTTTGCCCAATTTGTGTATTTCTCCAAATTTTCCAAAAAGGGATATTGAAATTTATGTTTTCACATCAAGAATAACTCAAATGATTATTCTTCATCACCGAAATATGAGCTTCAAGGGGTTTCTCCTCATGTTTATTTTCTACACAGCATTGGAAAACCGATACATGATCAAGACACCTACAACAACTCTACCAATTTTTCTACCAAGAAGCAGTACATTCAGCTTATTCAAGTGACGAACAAGACAAATTGAAGACATTCATTTAAATTCGGTTCCATGTCCACTTTCGAGGAAGTTTTTTCCCCATGTGGTTTTTACTTTTTCCTCATTTTACATGGACAAATAATTGTTTACATTTAGGTTATATGGGTGACCTTTTGGCCTTAGTTTCCAGGGCCCAGGTTATCTAAAGTTAATATTAAAGTGGGATGTTAGGATTATTATAAATCCTCCCTTTGACTGCACACTCTATTTGTTCATTTCCCTAGCTTATGAGGTCTTCATCACTTCACTCATGCATGGGGAAAACATCTAGTGGAAACCTACCAGTAACTGTGTCTGTTTGCATGAGTTTTGGTGCTTTGAGGATCAATCCCTATATTTCAGGAACCCAATTTGAGTGCCACCAGTAGTTGACTCAAGTAGGTATTCAATTATGTCCAGTTATGCTCTGATCCCCATCATTTAGTTCACTATCAGTCTCTCTAGTGCCTGTTTTCATGATTTTAGGGAGTATGGGCGCCTTTGTTCACCTACCCTCTTTGGTTGACTGGTTGTGAACTATTTTAGTGATCCGAAGTAGCACTAGTAAGACCTAGTGGTGATTTTCCCACACTAAGTTAGCACCTGAGTCAGTCTAGGTTGGTATATTCAATCGCCTCTTTAGGTATTCAAATAATTCCTTGATGTTATATTATATATTCACCCATAATGATGAATACTATTGTATGGAAGATTTGTCATATTGTTCTTCAACTCATTATGTAATATCAATCATTCTTCTTCCATATGTCTCTCTTTTGTAATCTAAGTGAATACTATTTATGTCCCAAGATATGTCTGTCAGAATCTAATATATATTTATCTGCATCAGTGGGAAATGAACTTTTCATGGCGATTGTTGGATTGGAGCGAGAAGTTTCTAGATTTCCCACTTCTAACAAAATACCTTGGTTGTCTGTAATGTCCCCAACCCTCCGACCGACGAAGAGGACGCTACTATATATCAAATCATCCGGGCATCTAGCCCCATGAACATGGACATACATACATACATTTCCGAAGCATGATACTTAAAAACATAAAACATATTACGAAGCATAATCAATCATATACACAATGGAAGTAAAATATATCAATCAACACTCATACATATACAGATCAACATTTAATATGTATATCATCATTCATCAATGGTAAATATAATTGCAGACACAAGTCAGGAAAGAGTACTTATCTTATAGAGAACTTGTTCTGCAACCAGCTACGTCGCTGCAATGTTCCACCCAACCGTAGGCCCGTGTGCTCTTTAATCTCTCAGCAACACTGCCACCCCTGAGCCGGGCATGATTCCCCAAGGAATAAGAAACTAACAGGATTACACATAGCCAAGGATAACAACACCACAAGGGTACAAAGTCAGCCAAGCCAACACAGTTGGGTTTATCAGGCGAACAACAAATCAGCCAAGCCAACAAAGTTGGGTTTATCAGGCCATCCAGGAGCTGGGAAAGGATAAATGCTAAGCTGGTGAGCTCATTGAATAGCTGCAGACACCAACACCAGAGCCAACCTGGCTTTTAGAACACCCACACACACCCAACACAAGGAATCAATCCCTTCTCTGCAACGCAGTCCCTCAGACCCTGATCTCCCTTCTAGTGCTATTCAGGGGTTGTGGAGAAGAAATCCAGCTTAGTAGCTCTGTCTGTGTGTTTCTCACCCCACCAGGTTTATCAAGCACCTCAGGCCCTCATTCACCACTCCAATGCAGTCCGAAGACAAAACCACTGCATACAAGCATCCGACAGCTATTGAAGTGTTTACAGGGGAAAAACACAGTTCATCAATCGTGGAAAATAACATCCCACGGGAAACCCTACCCATAGCACACGATCCTTCATGCAGTCTCTGGAGAAATTTACACAGACCAGAAAATGGGAAAAAGGAACATACTCCCAATCTCTGCGTGAAGGACAAGGATGCAACCCACAAAACTATTGACACAATCATAACCGTGACTTAATGATGGAAAACAGAATAATGCGCAGTATGAAACTGGTGGGAAGCAGATACCAAAACTCTACGCGAACATGAGGGATGAACACCACAGACTAGCAATCTGCGATAAAGAAGGAAGGAGAACCCCCAATCAATGAATTGGGGATTTTTTTAACTCAATGCGCGTGAAGAAACTGAATAGACTCACGATCTGGTTAGTGGGAAGACCATCCGCATGTCGTGGAGAGTGAGAGTAGGCGTGGGCGTGGTAGTGGTCCTTCTACTAGAAAATCACTGCCCCAACTAACAATGGAAAACTAAGGTGGTGGTGAGGAAAAGAGAGTGGTGACACATGGCTCTTCCCCCATGACTCAATGTTCAACATCCCCCTTCCTTATCCTTAGGAATCATGCCCCTTCTCAATTTAGTTGTAGTGAACATATCTGGTTGGGTTATTTAATTAAAATGCACATTTACATGATGTCACAATTTAATATATGCCGTATGTCTCGATATACCATCGGTGACCATTCCAATATGAAACATAACATAACTAAATCGATGGCGGGGCCTTTGCCCTTAGCTCCGCACCATCATTATTTACATTATATGTATCATGTATATTTAATGAAAGCGTGGTTAAAATCAGGGTATTACATTCCCCTCCCCCTTCAATAGCATTGTCCTCAGTGCTTTTACAAAATTTGAACAAAATGCTACACTGGTACCACCTCAGGGTTCCACAAAATTGAACAAAAATGGATGTGCCAATCGCATGGCATCCTCCATCTCCCATGTAGCCTCTTCAGGTATGTAGTGCTCCCATTGCACCTTTACCTGCCCTATGGCTCGGTTTCGGAGCATTGTGACCTTCCTGTCGAGGATGCACATTGGCTCGATTTGGAACTCTCCCTCGAGTTCCACCTGAATCACATCCCAATTTATCACATGGTTAGGATCATGTACATATTTCTTAAGAAAATAAACATGAAAAACATTATGAGCTCTAATACTAGCAGGCAATGCAAGTCTATATGCAACTGGCCCTATTCTTTCAAGCACTTCAAACGACCCACAATATCTAGGTGATAGCTTGGGATAACTTCCAAGATTCAAGGAACTTTTCTTTGCTTTCACTCTGAGGTAAACATGATCGCCATCACTGAACTATCTGTTCATCCTATGCTTATTTGCATAGCTTTTATGTCTGTCCTGTGCTGCCTTCATATTCTTCCTAATATTTATAACCTCTTGCTCCATTTCCTTAAGCAATTCTGGTCCAAGCACAACTCTATTCACTAGGTTATCCCAAGTCACTCGTGTCCTACACCTTCTTCCATACAAAGCTTCATACAGACTCATCCCCAAGGATTCCTGCTATCCATTATTATAAGCAAACTCTACCAAGTGTAAGTAATATTCCCACTTGCCAGGTTAGTTTGTCCATCACATACATGCGAAGCATATCTTCAAGCACCTGATTAACTCTCTCTGTCTGCCCATCTGTCTGAGGATGGTATGCAGTGTTTAAGTTTAGCTTTGTACCCAAACATGCAAACAACCCCTTCCAAAAATTGGAAGTAAACTTGACATCTCTATTAGAGACTATTGCCTTCAAGAACCCATGCAATTTAAAAATATCCTTCATGAAGATCTTTGCAATGTCATCAGTCTTGTGCGTAGACTTCACTGGTATAAAATGTGCTGCTTTAGTCAACTTGTCTACTACAACCATGATGGAATCATGTTGTCTCCAAGTCATCGAAAATCCTGTAATAAAATCCATGGAAATAACTTCCCATTTCCATTCTGGAACTGGCAAGGGCTGCAACAATCCTGCTGGGTGTTGATGCTCAACCTTTACCTGTTGACATTTCATGCACCTTGAAATGTATTTAGCCATGTTCTTTTTCATACCTGGCCAAAAGTACTGCATCCTAGCTGTAGCAATTGTCTTCTGATATCCTGGGTGACCAGAATACGGAGCTTGATGGATTTCATCCATAACAACCACTACTACATTTTGACCAAAAATCCAACGGTCGTCATGTCATATTTTCGACACTTCCCTGTCGCATGTACGACACTTTGATTTTTTTTAAGAGTCAGAAACTTGTCATCAGTTATCTGACACCTGATTAACCGTTGGTTAAGCGACACCTAAGTAACCATCGGTTAAATGTAAAGCGTCGGTTAAGCGACAACTTTTCTTCGACGGTAGTGAAAGTTTTTTAAGAAAATAATCTTCATTCCGTCGGTTAAGCGACAACATGGCCGTCGGATAAGCGATGGATATTAAGAAGAAGCGTCGAAAAAGCGACATCTATAAGCGTCGGATACGGATATTAAAATAAGCATCGGAAGAGCAACAAACAAAACCGTTGGATAAGCGACGGATATTAAGAATAAGTGTCGGAAAAGCGACATCTGGAACCGTCGCTTAAGCGACGCTTGTGATTGTTTAAAAAAAAAAATACAAAAGAATGTGTAGTGCAGTATTGGTAAGGTTGTTCAAGCATGATACCTATCTAGCTTAATTAACTAGAGCTACTACTTAAGTGATACGGTTGGTACTAGTTACCTTATTCCCTTAATCAGTTACATGACTAATTACCATTGTTACATTCACCTAATCACTTGTTGTAATGCGAGTAAGTCCATTCACAATATTCAGTTAGAAATCAAGGGAAAGTATATTTCACCAACAGTTATTGCCAAACCAAGACTCCTTGTTTTTTCTTTCCATCCTGTGAAGGCGAGGCACTCTTAAAGAGAGGCATCCATCAGTTAAACCTGCAATTCTAAGCTGTAGATTTAGATCATAAACATATTCTTGCAATGTTTCTTGTGTGTTTAACACCAGGAAATCACAAAAGGGCTTTCATTGCCTAGGCAGAACCCCTTTACACCTATGAACATGATTTATTTCAGTCCAGCAGTAAAGAATGAAGGCTGCTATCTCTCATAAAATTCCCATGTTATGAAATTGTCTTCTCAAGTGAGTATTTTGCACAAGAAGAAATTTTAGACAGAAATTTAAAAAATTAACCTAGGCCCTAAACAATTGCTGAGCAGGGCCATTTTTTAAACTCGTGCACTTTACTTCAAACATTTTAACACTAACACAAACTAAATTCTTTGAAGAATTCTTCAATTCAACCAGAATAGCAGCCTATCTTCAGTGTGCTTTGATTTACAATTATCTACAAAAACATAATAGAAAAAGTAAAAAGCTTCACAAACTGATATGCCACTCTCAATTCAGCCAAAATAGCATGATGTTTGAAGTTTGAACCCTAAAAATACCAAGAACAGACTATGGTTGAGCCTAATACATGGACGATTTAACCTCTTAAGACTCGAAACCATATCAAGATAAGAACAAAAGACATTTGACCTAATCTTGTAACTATTGATTTTCTCTATAGAGATGTAATGCAACAAAAACTCTGATTCGTAACTTGGTTCTAGTCTCCTCCCACACAAACAACCATCAGCCAACATTGAACCATGCCCCCTCACTGTATGATGCTCCCGACCTTCTACCCTAATTCATCTCCTCTACCCCTTCCTCTAGTCATTTCTTCACCCCCAACCTTATCCAAAGATCCATCCATACGATTAGTACTGAGCAGAATTAAGCTCAGTGCTCTTTCGTTGAGAGTTTGAAGGTTTTTGATACGAGGCTGGAGCTCTGCAACATTTTAGGTTTTGAGAGTAGATTTTACACCTTTCACTAAATTTTCTAGGGTTCCTTCCCGTATTTTCACTAAATTTGCTGCTTCAAGCAGGTTATGACAAGTCAAAGCAGGAAGAGCTGTTGGGGAAGCTAGGAGCTAGCTTTAAGCTTATAGAGTCTGTACTTGGAACTCTGACAAAGTTTAGAGGAATTGTGAGCAAAGAAAACACAGGGAACCTGAACAAACTTTTTCTGAGCTCCTCGTTGCATGGTTTCCCATCACATGTTCATCATATGCATCAACCAAGTCTTTACTGACTTTCTCTTGTCAATAACAGTTTCGCTGCCAACTTCCAAGCGACCAATTTGTTTTGGATCAATTTCTTACTTTTCCAAAAGCAACGTTACTGCTGTCAAACTGCAGGCATTTATATGAGGAATTAGCTCATAAAATTATTGGGAAATATCAAACAAGCATGATATAACCTCTATCTTGTGAAAATATTATTCTACTACCATACACAAGTACCATACACAGTAGAAGCACTAGGAGTGCCAAATTTTAACGAATTGTCCCCAATTGTTGGGAAAAACTGCTGACCATTCAAATTCTGCTCAACAAGGACTCCAAAGCTTTGCATCTGCAAGAGCCGAAGGCTGTTGAATTTCATGAGAAGCTTCAAACAGAAATATTGTTTATTTGCGTAGGCAACTTCCCGAATCATTCATATACAATCAATATGAAATACTGAGTGCACAACTACAACATTTGTGAAAGGGAACTACTGAAAGCATGAGAAAATGCGCATTAGAAAAACAACTCAATAAAGTGCTCCCAAGGAAAATTTTTGATAATAACAACTAAAAGAAGAAAAATCGAAAGAAGATGCACCCATAAAAATAAACAATTTCCATTCATTATTTTGCAGCTAGATAATAGCACACAAACCATGCCCTGAAATGAAATTAGAAAAGATAGAGATGAGCTATAAGTCATTCCAAACTTGAATAATACACATTTGCAAATTGTATAAACACCTAAAATTGAAATATTATTTATGTTGTAAAGTAGAATGTGTGCAAATTGTATCTAGGTATTCATATACATATTAGACTAACCCTAAAAAAAAGATTAAATACAAAACCAGATAATGCCTTCAAGATTAATAATAAGTATATTTTATTTATAGGACAGAAAAATAGTTACACATTTTAACCTTTCCATCTTTTCCACATAAGGATATGATGGATTACCTGGTATCCTTTGACTTTGATTATTTCCTTGATACGATCCACAATATATAAGCCTCCATCCTCATCAAAGTAGCCCATATCTCCAGTATGCAACCAACCTTCCTCATCAATTGTACTTTTAGTTGCACTGGGATTGTTAACGTATCCTGCAAGTTACATAATTTAACTCAGATATTTTCAAATTTGATGCTTTCAGAATGTCATAATTTTTCAAACATTACACTGGAGTGTCAAGTCAAGTTGTGCCATGGACACAGTGCACATGGTAGGGGTAACTTTAGAGTCCATTAGTGTGACAAGTTCAGCTGTGCAAATTACTTAGGTGCAAGTGCAACACGAAGTCAAGTGCATCTAATGGCGTGGCATACTACAGTGGGGTGGATAGATTACTCAGCTATGAAATTGTAGAATGGAAGGGATCTCTTGTCCCAAAAACAAGGCAGTCTCATACATCAATATTCTTACCTTGGATACAAATTGTACAATTGCGTGACTTCATACCCAATTTAAGAACAATGTATTTCAAATTTACAAAGTGCAAATGTACAAGTCCTTCTACAAACCAACATAAAGAGAAGACAGAAAAAAGTTCATTATTCATACAAATGACCTAGCAAACATAAAACTCCTAAGCAAGCAATAAGTACAAGCAAAAGACACTGCCCATCTATTACTGTTCCAGTATCAATTGGATAATAATCGTAGCATTACCCAGCCAGTCATTCAAACTACAAACAGGTGACGTATTAACATTGATCCAGAGCAGATTAAAAAACCATTCAGAATTATACAACATAATCTAGAGCCATTTCACTATGCTATATGCTATATGAACTGTTGTGAAGCAACCCCAATAGTTTATATCCTATGAACTGAACACTGGAAATATGAATTAAGCTAAATGGGCACTTAATTAGAAAATAGTTGTTGAAGCAATGATGAAGGAACAATGGTATTTTCATCAGGATTCCCCCTTTAGTTTCTCTGTAATTCTAGCAAGTATTTTCACTGATGAAAAGCTTGCTCCAAATCTAGTTTGCTTGGCTGGCGTGAACCATCACCAGCAAAAGTTCAAGAACCATATGGACTGCCGCCTTTGTTCCATCTCAAACATTCCAGCTCCAAAAGTATATCCTATTGGTACATAGAGCATGCCATGGTGAACCAGCTGTGTTATAGCCATCAATTTGCATGCTGCTAATGTTGTTAAAATCACATTGGAACCAACAAGTTCAACAAATTCAGAAATTTTGCTATTAATAAATTCTTTATGTACAAATATGTCTCTTTAAAATAGAATAAAAAAGTGTGACACCACAAGCACAAGCAATTTAAAGTGGTTTGCTTCCATGTCCAATGTCGCCTATCATTATTGAAGTTTGTTGTTTAGTAAAATGACCAAAAGGGGCATTAAATACAATCCCCATATACAGTCCACAAGCCAAATATGTGAGCAGTATCATATCATTCGTGTCCCAAACGGTTGCAAATATATTAAGGCATTGAAATATATTTTTTCAAGAAATGCCACTGAGCGACTGATATCTCGTTTGGGCAGAGCTTGATATCTCGTTTGTTGATTTCATCAAAAGGATTTACCATGAAGGAAAGATACAGGAAGCAACAACTATATTAAGGGAATTGGAATTAAGGAAAGATACAGGAA
>LPNX010447966.1:174689-188953 GCA_001517045.1 Pseudotsuga menziesii
TGCAGGGTTTACCTATTATGAGTTGTGTTTTGTTGACTTTGAGTTTTGCTTAGTTGGTATTTGAGGATACGTTGAGGACTGCAAACACAAATATTGCATGGAAACCATTGTAATAGAATTTTTATATAATTTATCTGTCTTTTTTGGGTTCCTTTCTGATTTAAAAAGGATTTTGTTTTCCATTTTGAGTACTATCCCAGGTGGAGAGGTTCAAATCTAGTTTACCTTGAATTTTTCCCTAATAGCTGGAACAACTTCATGTAAAAAATGACACCTGAATTTCAATGAATGCTTTCTAGAACTTCTTGGGATGGAGCCTATCCCAAGAATACCATAAGCCTATATCATAAGACTATTATAGTAGGAGTTTTTCATCAATAATCAGCAGATTTTATTTACTAGATATTCACTATACTACAAATTCCTAGAGAATGTGTAGTAAGTCTCATAGGTAATAATGGTAGCAGGTACTGATAAATGAGTCAAACTTAACTAGAAGTCCAAGAGATGGATCTATTGCAAAGTATCAATGGAGAAAATCCTTAGGATTAGAATTCGTCTTAGCTGTGTCGGCCTTTACCATTAGCCAGCCCAATCTTCCATGTAGGGTTCACTTGAATTTTTCCCTAATAATACGAGAACAATATTTTCCATTATTTCAAAGTGGTTACTTTAAACACAAAAGAATCATTTTAACTGGCCTGAAGAGGTTGGGAACCAAAATGGCCCTCGAGGGTCTATTGAACCTAAGAACTTATTTTCAGCTAAGCTGGCTCGATAGGGGTGACTATTTTGTCAAATCATCCAGGATTTGCACCTGATGTCTATGGACCATTCATGCTGAATCAATCAAGATGAACTTTGGAGAACTTCATCTTGATCATAAAATATGATCCTGTTGGAACTTAACACTGAATCTGGCTAGGGTAAATTCACTGTTAACAGGTTGCAACATTGGATGCCTCACACCTTGGTCTCTGCAAGGGTCAAGTTAAGGCAAGGTGAAGGGGTAAATTAACCTGAGAGCTTGCACATGTGTATAGTTGAATACGAAATGGGAAATCGAGCAGAGCTCTATGGGTGTCAAATCCATTATGCTCTATTAAACAAGAAGTGAGCAGCAGAATGGGAATAACAGGGCCATACATGAATCCATTTGCAAAGGATCATATTTCAACCCCAGTTGTAGGAAGGAATTATTATCAGAGGGCAGAGCTCCCAAGGATCGAAAAGACTATCCCACGACAAATGATGGAGTACTGCTTGAACCATAGAATGAAGTGCTGGCTGAACCATACGAGGCACTGCTTCCACCAAATGCTGGAGTATTGGCAGTAGCAAATGACACACTGCTTCCCCCAAATGATGGAGCACTAGCAGAACCAAATAAGGAGCTGCTTGCACCAAATGAGGGAGAACTGCTGGATCCAAATGTACTCCCAGAAACAAATGAAGGAGTGCTACCAGAAACAAATGGAGAAATGCTTCCAGAAGTGAATGCAGAAGTGCTTCCAGAACCAAATGAAGGGATACTCCCGGTGGAAAATGAAGATGTAGTATTTGAACCAAATGTTACACCTGAGCCAAACGAAGGTGTAGTTCTTGAGCTAGATTGAGGAATGCTGGTTATACCAAACGAGGGAGATGTACTAGAATTAAACTGCGGAGTGGTGCTCAACCCAAATGAAGGAGAGGTGCTGGAACCAAATTGTGGAGTTGTGCTCAACCCAAATGAAGGAGAGGTGCTGGAACCAAATTGTGGAGTTGTGCTCAACCCAAATGAAGGAGAGGTGTTTGAACCAAACCGAGAGCTGCTGCCCAATCCAAATGAAGTACTGATGCTAGAAGAGAAGCTAGAGGTACCAGTAGAACCTACCGAAGGACTAGTGGCAGCACCAAATGTAGTTGTGGTGCCAGACCCAGATGCAGGAGTACTAGTAGAACCAATATGAGCTGTGCTACTATTGCTGAGGCCAAAAGAAGGTACACTGAAGGAGCCTAATGAACTGGGTGCAGTTAAGCCAAACAAGCTACCTAAAGCACTAGAAGCTGAAGCAGACAGAGTTGACCCAAACAGAGAAGGGATTGTGTTCCCACATAAAGTACTACTTGAAAATAAAGATGCTGATGGCAGTGAACTAGAAAGAGAAGGCATGTTTGCAGAACTCCCAAATGCAAATGGAGCTGAGGTGGTAGCCGTAGTAGAACTTGATGCCTACCCAAACAGAGATCCTGCAAAAGAAGACTGAGTATTGGGAAAGAGACTACTTGTATAAGCTGAAATTGTAGCTGTGCTGGATAGAGTGCTTGAAGTACCATCAGTTACTCCTAAAAGAGATGGGGAAGGAGAGACAGCACTGGTTTTCAGTTCATTTTGGGATTTTACTGTGAAATTTGCACCACTGGTAGAGCTTTTAAATGAATGGTCTTCACCTATAATAGATGATGGTTCAACCTGTGGAATTGTTTCAGGGTTTCTCAATTTGGAATCCATCTTTGCAATAGCAGATGCAGCACTGCTCTTTCCAGAAAATGAAAATGGAACTGAATTCATACCATTTGTGTCGGAGATAGAACCACTAAATAATGGGAAGCCCACAGAAGTTGCAGCAGCAGTGGTTGATGTAGAGAACATACTGCCTGAATTGGAGAAAGTGGGTGAACTCCCTGCTGACATGCACAAGTGGTTACTAGAATATAAATACATGGTAAAGCTTCAAATAGAAAATAAACATGCAAAGTGAATCTTCGGTGCTATTCAAACCTTAAACAAATTTCCATGTCTCCAAGGAAGTTTATTGCCTCTGGAGCATTGCACAACGACAAAACAATAAGCAGAAAAATGCATGACGAAATTCTTCTCAATTGTACTAAAAAACATCTCAAGTAAGAACTTGCAGTTGCTCGCACTAGAAATTTGTCTAGAGTTTTCTTAAAGTTTCTGTAGTATAAAAACAATAGTTTGAAGAGCAAGTAAAATTCATCAAAATAGAAATTCAACAAATAATAGACTGTACAACGGTCCAGTAATATGAATTGTATTTATGCTAAACACCCCAACAGAAAAGATTTGAGGAGAATCCACTTGAAATCATTTTTTCCCCATTTCTACCATGAATGCCATGTTTCTGGGAAATTCATAATTTCATACTACTTATACTTACAGTGCTTGTATGAAAAGACAACAGTGTGAAATTCTTGCATTGTACTATTCTACAGTGATGCTTTTACTGTTTCTTAAGCTTTCAGTTTTTGAGTGTGTGGGTTGCATTTTTGGCTTGTTCCTGTTGCAATTCAGATCTCAAATGAAGCTGTGAAAGCAATGGTTATGCCCAATGAGAAGGCAGTAAAGGAACTGAAGGAGAAATTTTGCTTTTTGGAAAGATCTTTGGTCCAGGAAGAAAAGACTGATGCCACAAGATTTATGCTGATAATTGGTGGGATGCTTGACCATATAGTGAGATAATTTTAAATGCCCAAATGGTTAAAGGATTCCCCTTTCCTTGGATTATATGTACAGGTCATGTTTGATTATGAAATCTATTGCTTTGGTCTTCTTTTGACACTTTAATCTAGGTTTCTTGTGAAAATGTTTTCTTAACTAACCAAAAGCCCTTGTTTTTCCTATGCATCACCATTTGAGTTTAAGGAACAGCTAATGATAGGCCATACTAAGTTTGATATTATTTTGTTGAAACTTCAGGTTCCCGCTGAAAATGACAAGCTCAATCATGTCTATAAGGCTGCTTTTATAAAGATATGGAATATTGTTGAGGATTTAGGATGGCCTCTCAAATTCGAAAATCAAGGAACACTGCAAGAGATGGTATGTTCTTTAAGGTCCTCAACTGTTTCCAACATTTCTGATTCTTTCACCTATTCCTTAGTGATTGAGGAAATATATGGATGTCTAATACAGTGTATGTAATCTCCATGGTGTTCTAAACCCCAAAACCCTGTGGGTGAAAGTGTTAGCCAAATTTGACTGTCGTGTTTTTCATCTTAATGTGGGTAGAGAGCGTTTTGCCAAAAAGAATCAACAAGCTATCAGCATTGCTTTTGGGATTACCCTATGCTTTGGAGGTAAAAGGTTCAAGTCTATCTCCCCTGTTAAAATAGGTTTATACCATCTTAATGCAAAGTGGAGTTGGGATTCACTTCTCTACACAAGAAAAATGACTAATGGCATTGTTTTCCCTATCAAAAGTATAAGAAAGATAAATAGTTGTAAAATGTCATCAAAATATTCTCTGTATCATTTTCTGCAATGCCTATCAAAAGTATAAGAAAGATAAACAGTTGTAAAATGTCATCAAAATCTTCTCTGTGTCATTTTCTGCAAACTTACTTTGGACTGGTCGAAGAAGCATCTGCCACTCCTGATTGTTCATCTGCCAGAGAAGAATGTTGAGGAGGCTTACTGCTGGACTGCTGTTCTGCGATTCCAACTGAGTGAGAGGGTCCACACATTTGGAGCTTAAGGAGCCCTTTACTCGCCTGTTTCTCACCCATCTTGCCAAATGCTTGGTTGAAGCCTCTCTTGCTTCCGGTTGCCATGACCAACCCATACTCACATTTAATACCATCATCCATGACCTGTGCCTGATTTTGCAATGCTCTGGCATGCAAAGTTTCAAAATTTGTCTCTGGACCTACAAACCCCATCAAACAAACCCTTTCCATTAAGGCACCTTCTACAACATCCTAGATTAAAGGTCAGGGATTGGCATGGATTTGTGCTATCACATATTCAAAAAAAAAACCCTGACACCAAATTGCCGAGTGGGTTGTGCGTTGATATTAATGGGGCTTCTCTTCCTTCCACAAATTGACTTGGTGAACCCATATAAAGGTATACATTGTTGCTGTCTCAGTATACAAGAAAAAAGCAGATGGATTGGTCACCCAAGCATGCAAAGATAAAGCATATGGTTGTGGTTCTAGGTAGATGCCCATAGATTGTTGATAGAGAATACAAATGGGTATGGAGACAGGGTTGCATGAATGATAGGAGAAACCCTCTACTTGCCTCTTTTCCACAACAAAAATCCCAAATCGATTTTCTATTTTTGGCTTAAAACATAAACTCACGCCATAATCGATTTCCACCATATATTTGGATCCAAGGTATGACAACGTTTGGTGGGTAGAGTGCTATAGTTACCACTCCCATACCAAAAAATATAATTGCAATGGTTATGTATTGGGAAGCCCCTCTCCAATCCTACCCATACTATTTTCACCATGTTTGTTTTATGAATGGAGTAAACAAAACCAAGTTTTAACCATTCTCTCATAGGTTGTGAACTTTGTGTATCATATGTGCAATAATATGAATAAAGCTTATCAAAGGTGGGCAGATTCTCCCCTTGAGATATTTAACCCTATATGTTAGAATTTCTACTTTCCACATGATCATATTATTTTAGTGTGAGCCGATGAAATCCTTTCATCAATTAATTCATTGGCTAATAGATTGAGATTCAAAGTTTTCAAGGAGTTAGTCACTCCAAATATCCCAACTCCCCCATTTTTATGAGAATTTCAAGAAACATTCACAATTTTATTTGTACCATTTCCTTTCCTAATCATGATTGAAAAAAGAAAAGAGAGTTTTACAAGACTTGGATATGTGTGCTTGATGTCTTAGGCCTTAACTAAAAATGAAAAATAATGGAAGTAAACTTATCAACATAATGGAATCCAACTTTCCTTCAATCCTCAACAAAAAATGAAAGCAATTCAAATTCAAAATAATGCAAACAATTTCTATAATATTAAAATAGTAAACTTGATCCTAAATCAAGAACTAAAAAAACAAATTTGGAACGACAACTAGAATTATGACATTGATGAAAAGAAAACTACTATTTACAAATTATCTACCTTAATGGAAACTAACTAAAGTATCGATTAAGTATTTGACCATTGACTTGGAGGAGATCAAATTATCCTATATTTTGTACTTTATATGTGCCAATGCCATTCTTTTTTACCACTTGAAAGGGTCTAAGCCAACGATGTTAGAATGTTTTCCTCTAGGAATATATGATGACGAAGTTGAAAGTAACATATTATATACAATAAAACCAAAATAACAATAAAACCCTATTATTAAGATTATATTATTGTCTAGTTAAAGCATATCAATGTAATTATACTGTCAAGCCATCAAATAGGGGAGGAATATTTTGTATATGAATGCAGTGATTCTAGTTACTTGAATTTTCACTCTAACTGTGCCTAGATTGCTCTATTCGATTGCTTAAGTTGTCACTTTATTCCAAGCATTGATCAATTGTGTTTGCTCAAATTATTCCAAGCATTGACATCCTAATCGAGCCATGTTACTTGTCCTCCTAGTGTGGTTACAATGTAGATACCTTGTAATGATGATATCCTACTAAAAAACTAGATCTCAAGCACCTTTAATCAATATTTGTTTATCACAATGCCAACAAGTTGTACGACAAGTCACGAGTGATTCTTTAAAACCCAATTACTAAATCAATCGCATGAATAAGAAATTTTTGAAAATACAATCCAACATACCTTATAACTAGTGCAAAGAAAAATGAGGGAAGGTTTGGTTATATAGGGTAAAACTACAACTCAATAAGGCCAAGATACACTGGGAAGGAGATAATTTGGGAAACAAATTGTTTCAAAAAAACAGCCCCTTCACTCCCTCGACCAAAACTATGGATTCTTGAACCTAATGCCATTTATTTCTTGTTCTGAAATACCCAAGTGAATGGTTGACTAATTGTATGTAGGGTGTCCAAGTCACATCGTACACAATAAAGGCTCCAAAATGATATAACTACACAAGGCATCTTCACACCTTTTTATCTTAATCCCATATAAATTGCATCACTCCTCATAAGCCATGTACTTCACTAGGTCCACTCTCCCTTCATGTACATTGTCATGTCCCAAGCAACCTCAATCCAAATCCAAACATCCATCCAAGAATGCAATAACCCCATGTTTTCTAAGGATTGATGCCCTCCTCCAATATGCACAATGCTTCTCCTTCTAAATGTATTTTTTTAAATGATTAATCAATTTATGCGCCGTCGCTTAAGCGATGATTGCTAGGCTAGCTGTCGCTTAAGCGACACTTATGAGCCTAGCCGTCGCTTAAGCGATGCTTATGACCAAAATTTAAAAAAAAAAATTTAACTTTATGATTTTTGGTAGGTTTAAAAGAAAAAATCCACGCACCGTCGGAAGTAACCGTCGGATTTTGGATCGAAATGTAGTAGTGAACTCTCCTCAAATCTGCTACATTTAGAATATAAATTACGCCTTTGTAAGTAAGAAGTCCATATTCTTCCAATTTATATCCTTCATACTTCTTCTCAAGACTTTGCTGCTACAATTTGTCTTTTACCTGCTCATACAATTCATCTCCGACAACATGATTAACAATCTACTACCTCAAATCTGATTGGCAAATACTAAGAGATACCACATGCATTTCCTACACCTTCTTTCTGAGTGCATCAGCTATCTTATTCTCTTTCCCCTTTATGTGCTTGATTTCAAAATCAAACTCACACAAAAATTCCTGCCATCTCGCTTTCCTAGCATTCAGAGTAGGCTGATCAAATAAATACTTTAGTCCAAAGTGATCTATTCTGAGTTCAAATCTTCTACCCATCAAGTAATGCCTCCACATCTTGAGAGTATGTACTATGGTTGCAAGCTCGATATCATGAGTTGCATAGTTCCTCTCATGCTCCTTCAACTTTCTTGACTCATAACATATCACGTGGTTGTCCTACATAAGGACTCCTCCAAGCCCTTGTCCGCATGCATCAGTACACACCACAAAATCTTTCTCTGGATCTTCAACTTTCAATACTAGTGCACTGCTGAGAAGATTCTTCAACAGCTGGAAGCTTTCTTCACACTTCGAAGTCCATTCGAACTTTGTCCCCTTCTTCTACAAAGAAGTGATGGCATGTGCAACCTTGGAAAATCCTTTAATGAATCTCTTGTAGTATCCTGCAAGTCCCATAAAAGATCTTACATCTGTCACATTTCTTGGAGTAGGCCAATTCATAATGGCTTCGATCTTCTCAGGGTCTACTGATATACCCTCTTCTGAGATAATGTGACCCAAGTACTAAATTCTATCCCTATATAAGTCACACTTGTTCAGTTTTGCATACAACTGATGTTCCCTGAGCACTTGCAATGTTAGTCTCAAATGCTCTTCATGCTCCTTCTCATTCTTGGAATAAACAAGAATGTCATCAAGGAAAACAAGAACAAACTTATCCAAATACTTACTGAAGACACCGTTCATAAGGCACATAAATGTAGCTGGTGTATCTGTGAGACCGAATCGTACCACTACAAACTCATAATTCCCATACCTTGTCCTGAAGGCTGTCTTATGAATGTCTTCGTCCTTGATCCTCACCTAATGGTAACCAGACCTCAAGTCAATCTTGGAAAACACCTTTTCTCCTCTCATTTGATCAAAGAGGTCATCAATCCTAGGCAAAGGATATTAATTCTTCACAGTAACCTTGTTCAACTGTCTGTAATCAATACATAACCTAAGTGTACCATCTTTCTTCTTCATGAATAGAACCGGTGGTCCCCAAGGAGACACACTCGGTCTGATATAATTCTTTTCCAACAAATCTTGCAGTTTCATATTCAACTCTTGCATCTCCAGTGTACTCATCTTGTAGGGTGTCTTGGACACTGGTGCTGCTCTTGGCACTAGTTCAATGGTGAAATCAATGTCTC
Source organism: Pseudotsuga menziesii (assembly GCA_001517045.1). Classification (NCBI taxonomy): domain Eukaryota; kingdom Viridiplantae; phylum Streptophyta; class Pinopsida; order Pinales; family Pinaceae; genus Pseudotsuga; species Pseudotsuga menziesii. Next base: position 183,459 of record LPNX010447966.1, read on the forward strand.
GCTTTGGAGGAAGCCCTGGAATCTCATCAGGAAACACATCCTTGAATTCCTGTAACACCTGATAGGCCTCCAACCTAGGAGTTTCATCTCCTGTTGGTTCTAGAATATGAGCTGCATACAATTGGCAACCTTTCCTACAGAACTGCTTCAACTGCATTGCTGAAACCTGTCTTACTAAAATTACATTCGGAATACCTTTCACAACTACCGGGTTTCCTTCTTCATCCATGCATCCAAAAGTCTTATTATAATAGTCAAGCTTCACTCAGTGAGCTTCTAACCAATCCATTCCAATGAGAACATCATAGGAACCAAGCGATAGAACATTCAGATCTACACAAGTATTCAATCCATTCATGACCAATGGACATTTCTCTACCAATTCACTGACCTTCCTCTTAGTTCCAGTGGCTAGCTGAACTAACCAAGATTTCCTATGCTTTACCTTCTTAAAAGCACAAATCTCCACTACTCCAGGAGTAATGTAATTATGAGTAGAACCAGGGTCAATCAAAATAGAAACAGATTGTTCAACAATCTTACCTGCTACTTCAACCACAGTTGATTGATGATCTTCCTGGCGGTCCTCTAGTGCTGCATAAATTCTAGGAACTGCTCTTGCTACTTGACCCACTGTTTCTGCTCCCTAAATGTTATAGGCTGGCCTTGCACTTTCATTATCAAGTGGACAATATTTGCGCAAGTGAGGTCCTTCACATTTCCAACATTTGAGTGGACCTTTATTCTGATGTGGCTCTTTAGGCTTTCCACATGTTACTCCAACTGGATTACTCGCAGCTTGGGATGGCTTCTTCTGCTGATTCCTGAATCTAGAAGGTTTGAAACCTTTCCTTCTTTGGTCAAACTTCTCATTCTTCTTGTCCTTCCATGCCTTATGGTAATCAGGTTTACCTTTTATTTGTTCATAGCAATACTTAGCCTTTCTTATTGCTTCTTCAAGAGTTCTTGGTTCATAAAACTCAATTCTATCTTTGTAGGCTTGAGGCAATCCACTTAGAAACTGTTGGATCTTCAATTTTTCATCTTTGATGTACTGGACATACCTCAACAATTCCAAAAACTTATTTGCATATTCATCCATGGTCTACTGTCCCAATCTCAGCTCATGGAACTCCTTGATCTTGTCATCATAATACCTGTCAGAAAGGTATTTCTTCCTGAAATACTTCTTGCTGAAATATTTCTTCCTGAAATGTTTCCACTTCAGTTTCCTTTCACTGATTCTCTTTACTTGCTTGAAGTGTTCCCACCAAATGGATGCTCATCCATTCAGATTGAATATGACAACTCTTGCCTTCATGTTTCCTGAATAATATTGTACTTGGAAGTACTTCTTTATCCCAAGAAGCCAAGCTTCAGCTTCTTGTCCCATCTTTATCTCACCATCAAATGTAGGAGGTTTATCTTTCCTAAATTCATCTCGAGAGCAATCCCTCTGGTGCCTTCTTCTTTTCCTTTTATGAGAAGATGAACTTGTATTTCCACTGGATTCTTCAGAGTCAAATGATCCACTAGATGTCCTTCTCCTTCTCCTGGTGCTGCTCGTACTGCCTTCTCGCCCAGAGTCTATCTTTTTCTGCAAGTCTGTCAAACTTTGCAATATGGAAGCATTCAACTGATGCTGCTCTTCATGGGATTTTACCAAGCTTCTCATGGTGGCTGCAACCTCGGACGGTGTCCCTCGAAATCTCCTTCCATTAGACTCTATGTCATCATTTCCATTACAGACATTTTCTCCCATGGCATCTTCTGCTCGCTCGTAAGAATCCCAAGCATCATACCCATCATGGGTTCTCATGACTGAACCACCTCTTGCTTTACCACATTGTTCTTTCCAGAGTACTGCTCTTGGAAGTTGTCTATAATTCTGCAATGTGTTAGTAGCAAACTGTTATATGCATGTCATTAATATAAATCAAAACTACTTACCTTCCTCTTTTGGAAATTCATAAAACACAATTTTGCTTAAAACACAAAATTTTCCTCTTTTTCTTTTCATCCTTGTGACCACAGACAGTCTACTGAAATCTGCTGAAACCTACTGAAAGATAGTTGGAAACTGCTTGCAAAATCACTGGGAAATTAATTCGAAAAACTCAAATTTCCCTAGGCCCAATCGAACCTCTTCCCAGCTATTTTTTCAACATTTCGGTGGTCAAGCCAACTAACTCATCGACGACCTATTTATTTATTTTTCTCCGGTGTTTCGGTAGGAAAATGACTAGACTTCCAATTTGCACCGGCGGGAAATCAATTGTTCATCGGGTTCATAGTCATTTGAGTAGGCACAACAGTAGAAAGTAATATTACTACGATTTCCGCGGGTGAACTGACTAAGCTTCCGATCGGCGATCCAATCATTAACAAATTTCTGATTCCTTTATACTCTTCAAATTTGGGTCTCTTCCCTGTTACCTCCCCAGTCTTTTGGCAAATGAACCTCTAATTCCTTCCGCTGTATCGAGCCTGCAATCGTCTATCATTCCAAACTTTATCGGCGATAGCATAAATTAACCATGTTGTGTCGGCGGCCGGGCTCTATGCATTGGACAGTTAGTTGTTAAGATTTCTGCAACAACAACCCGTAATCAAGCTATGTCTTCCGCATCTCCTAAATTTATCGACGGTTGGAGTGACCAGGATTTTTCAACATCAGTGCTCATAGAACCTCGGGTGATTAGCTAACTCTTTATAGAGCCGCAACAGTGGGCAGCAGAGTCACTATGTTCTCCACGGGGCACTCGTCGACAGTCGGAGCGGTTGTTTATCACGACATCGAATAGTTAGTGGTTCTCCCTCATTGAACCTTTTCCAATTGGTGATCTGATCCACTAACATTGCCCGATGGCCGATGATCTCGTGCCTTAAAGAAAATTATGAATTTTCTTCCTGCCTTGTCTTTCGCCGCATCGGCTCTTCCATCTTCTATTCTTCGGCGATGACAACGACTATTCTCCTACGATCAGCGACTGAAACACATTGGCATAGGCAAGAGGAACCTGTATGCATCGGAGGATTAGTGCACTAGGCTTCTGCAACGATGACACTTTAAACCACTAATTCCTTCCAATGTTCATTGGCGATGAATACTACTAACAGTTTTCGATGGCCGACGAAATCAACACTTACAAAAATTTCAGAATTTTTCTGTCCTCACCCATTTCTCTTGGTTTCTTCTGGGTAGTAGGAAACCTGCCTTTATTAACTATTTCTCATGGCCCTCCGAGGCCCAAATGCTGCAACATAATATCTGTCACTGCATCTTCATGGCCCATTTAGGCCCATGCTACAACCAGAGCTCTGATACCACACTGTAACGTCCCCGACCCTCTGACTAGTGAAGAGGACGCTACTATACATAAAATCATTTGGGCATCTAGCCCCATGAACATGGACATACATATATACACTGCCGAAGCATGATACTTAAAAACATAAAACATATTACGAAGCATAATCATTCATATACAAAACGGAAGCAAAATATATCAATCAACTCTCATGCATATATAGATCAACATTTAAGATGTATATCATCATTCATCAATGGTAAATATAATTGTAGACACAAGTCAGGCAAGAGTACTTATATTATAGAGAACTTGTTCTGCAACCAACTACGTTGCTACAACGTTCCACCCAATCGTAGGCCCACGTGCTCTTTAATCTCTCAGCAACACTGCCACCCCCGAGACGGGCATGATTCCCTAAGGAATAAGGAACTAACAGGCTTACACATAGCCAAGGATAACAACACCACAAGGGTACACAGTCAGCCAAGCCAACACAGTTGGGTTTATCAGGCGAACAACATATCAGCCAAGCCAACAAAGTTGGGTTTATCATGCCATCCAGGAGCTGGGAAAGGCTAAATGCTAAGCTGGTGAGCTCATTGAAGAGCTGCAGACACCAACACCAGAGCTATCCTAGATTCTAGAACACCCACACACACCCAACACAAGGAATCAGTCCCTTCTCTGCAACGTATTCCCTCAGACCCTAATTTCCCTTCCAGTGCTATTTAGGGGTTGTGGAGAAGAAATCCAGCTCAGTATCTCTATTTGTGTGGTTCTCACCCCACCAGGTTTATCAAGCACCTCAGGCCCTCATTCACCACTCCAATGTAGTCCAAAGACAAAACCATTGCATACAAGCAGCCAACAGCTATTAAAGCTTTTACAGGGGAAAAACATAGTTCATCAATCGTGGAAAATAACAACCCATGGGATACCCTGCCCACAGCACACGATCCTTCATGCAGTCACTGGAGAAATTTACACAGACCAGAAAATGGGACAAAGGAACATACTCCCAATCCCTGCATGAGGGAGAACGACGCAACCCACAGAACTATTCATGCAATCACAGCCGTGACTTAACGATGGAAAACAAAACAATGCACAGTCTAAAATTGGTGGGAAGCAGATATGAAAACTATGCGCGAACATGAGGGATGAACACCACAGACTAGCAATCCGTGAGAAAGAAGGAAGGTGAACCCCCAAACAATGAATTAGGGATTTTTTTAACTCAGTCCGCGTGAAGAAACTGAACAGACTCACGATTTGGTTAGTGGGAAGACAATCCGCACGTCGTGGAGAGTGAGAGCAGGTGTGGGCATGGTAGTGGTCCTTCTTCCAGCAAATCGCTGCCCCAACTAACAATGGAAAACTAAGGTGGTGGTGAGAAAAAGAGAGTGGAGACACATGGCTCTTCCCCCATGACTCAATGTTCAACATCCCCCTTCCTTATCCTTAGGAACCATGCCCCTTCTCAATTTAGTTGCAGTTAACATCATTGCTTGGGTTATTTAATTAAAATGCACTTTTACATCATGTCACAATTTAATATATGCCGTATGTCCTGATATACCATCGGTGACCATTCCAATCCAAAACATAACATAACTAAATCGATGGTGGGGCCTTTGCCCTTAGCTCCGCACCATGATTATTTACAATATATGTATCATGTATATTTAATGCAAGCGAGGTTAAAACCAGGGTATTACATTGTCAATGGTGTGTGGCGATCTTAATATGGTTCTAGAATTTTATATCAATGCATATAGTATTCCACTGGTCTACTCTTATGTGAAATATTGCCACTTTGTGTTTATAGACAGAGCCATGGCTCCACTACAACTCTTTTTTAAGTGTCAAACTCACTAATAGGTAACTATCTGTCTATCATAAGCACGTCCCTTTTGTTTTTCCAAATAAGGTATGTTAAATTATATTGTTTCAAGGATTATATGTGCAAGTGGTGTAGTAATTGGATCTATGTGTTAAAAAAGTAACAAACAACATGTTGTTCCTGTTCGCATTGTTGAGCAAGTGTCTCTACTTAGTTCAACATATTACACAAGGTCGAGGAATCACTACTACATTTCGACCCAAAATCCGACGGCCGTCATGTCGGATTTTCGACACTTTCCTGTCGCATGTACGACACTTTGATTTTTTCTTAAGTGT